>JAFJMP010000070.1:0-73422 GCA_029692085.1 Gymnothorax javanicus | reverse complement strand
CATGTCAAAACTTTTCATTCTGTTATAACTAATGGAAAGTGACAAAATGAGTGAAATGTGACTATATGACTGAATGAGAGTGAATTTGTTCCTATCTCCGCTAGGGAAGCGAAGCTAGAGCACTGAAACTGTGGCTATAATGCGACTTTCATGAAAAACACGCCCTTGAGCTTTTTTAGCTGTAGAACTTGAATCTGTGCGTGTATCTAGCCTGGGAAGTCCTTCAGATCACAGTGCAATGCATATCATGCATCGATTGGTCCAATGTGCATGTTTGGCCATTTGCAAGTGAATATGAGCTTCTGAACTTAAAATATGCACTTTTTTAAAAACTTATTTTTTTTTTATTCTGCATGTCAAAACTTTTCATTCTGTGTATAACTAAGTGGGAAAGCGACAAACATGAGTGAAATGTGACAATATGACTGAATGAGAGTGAATTTGTTCCTATCTTCGTTAGGAAGCTAACTAGAGCTCTGAAACTGTGGCTACACGCGATTATGAAAACACGCCTCCTTTGAGCTTTTTAAGCTCAGAACTTGAATCTGTGCTTGTATCTAGCCTTTAAAGTCCTTTCAGGATCACTTTTGCAAAGCATATAGGCATCGATTGGTCCAATGTGCATGTTTGGCCTTTGCAAGTGAATATGAGTTTCTGAACTTAAATATGCACTTTTTTTAAAAATCTTTTTTTTTTTTCATTCTTCATGTCAAAACTTTTCATTCTGTTTATAACTAATTGGGAAAAGTGACAAAAAATGAGTGAAAATGTGACTATATGACTGAATGAGAGTGAATTTGTTCCTATCTCCGCTAGGAAGTAGCTAGAGCTCTGAAACTGTGGCTATATCGCACTTTCATGAAAAAACACGCCCTTTGAGCTTTTTAAGCTCAGAACTGAATCTGTGCGCAGTATTTTGCTCTGGGAAGTCCGTCAGATCACTGTGCAATGCATATATGACATCGAACGTCCAATGTGCATGTTTGGCCATTTGCAAGTGAATATGAGCTTGAACTTAAAATATGCACTTTTTTTCAAAATTTATTTATTTTTATTCTGCATAACAAAAACTTTTCATTCTGTGTATAACTAAGGAAAGTGACAAAAATGAGTGAAATGTGACTATATGACTGAATGAGAGTGAATTTGTTCCTATCTCCGTTTAGGAAGCGAGCTAGAGCTCTGAAACTGTGGCTACACGCACTTTCATGAAAACACGCCTCCTTTGAGCTTTTAAGCTCAGAACTTGAATCTGTGCGTATATCAGCCTGGGGAAGTCCTTCAGATCACTGTGCAATGCATATATGGCATCGAATGGTCCAATGTGCATGTTTGCCGTTTGCAAGTGAATATGAGCATCTGAACTTAAAATATACACTTTTTAAAAACTTATTTTTTTTTTTTCTGCATATCAAAATTTTCATTCTGTTTATAACTAAGGGAAAGGACAAAAATGAGTGAAATTTACTATATGACTGAATGAGAGTGAATTTGTTCTTATCTCCGTTAGGAAGCTTAGCCAGAGCTCTGAAACTGTGGCTATATCGCACTTTCATGAAAACACGCCCTTGAGCTTTAAGCTCAGAACTTGAATCTGTGCGGTATCTAGGCTGGAAAGTCCTTCAGGTCACTGTGCAATGGTATATATGGCATCGATTGGTCCAATGTACATGTAGGGCCATTTGCAAGTGAATATGAGCTCCTGAAGTGAAGATATGCATTTTTTTTTAAAATTTCTTTTTTTTGGTTCTGCTTTTCAAAACTTTTCATTCTGTGTATAATTCATTCGGAATGTGACAAACTTGAGTGAAATTTGACTGTATGACTGAATGAGATTGAATTTGCTTATCTCCGTTAGGGAAGTTTAGCCAGAGCTCTGAAACTGTGGCTATACGCACTTTCATGAAAAACACGCCCCTTTGGAGCTTTTAAGCTCAGAACTTGAATCTGTGCTGTATTCAGCCTGGGGAAGTCCTTCAGATCACTGTGCAATGCATATATGGCATCGATTGGTCCAATGTGCATGTTTAGCCATTTGCAAGTGAATATGAGCTTCTGATCTTAAAATATGCACTTTTTAAAAAACATTTTTTTCATTCTTCATGTCAAAACTTTTCATTCTGTGTATAAATCTTAAGGGAAAGTGACAAACATGAGTGAAATGTGACCATATGACTGAATGAGAGTGAATTTGTTCCCATTCCGCTAGGTTTTAACTAGAGCCTGGAAACTGTGGCTATACGGACTTTCATGAAAACACGCCTTTGAGCTTTTAAGCTCAGAACTTGAATCTGTGCGCAGACTAGCCTGGGAAGTCCACAGATCACTGTGCAATGCATATATGGCATCGTGAACGTCCAATGCATGTTTGGCCATTTGCAAGTGAATATGAGCTTGAACTTAAAATATGCACTTTTTTTCAAAATTTATTTATTTTTTTATTCTGCATAACAAAACTTTTTCATTCTGTGTATAACTAAGGGGAAAGAGACAAAAATGAGTGAAATGTGACTATATGACTGAATGAGGAATGAATTTGTTCCTATTCTCATAGGAAGCCAGCTAGAGCTCTGAAAACTGTATATATCGCAGATTCTTTCTATGAAAACACGTCTTTGAGCTTTTAAGCTCAGAACTTGAATCTGTGCGCAGTATCTAGCCTGGGAAGTCCTTCAGATCACTGTGCAATCTATATCATGCATCGAATTGGTCCAATATGTGAACTTAAAAATATGCACTTTTTTAAAAACTTTTTTTTTTTTCATTTGCATGTGAAAACTATTCTGTTTATAACTTCTTGGGAACTTAAAATATGCAAAAATTTAAAACTTTTTTTTTTTCATTCTGAATGTCAAAACTTTTCATTCTGTTTATCTCCATGACAAAAATGAGTGAAATGACTATATGACTGAATGAGAGTGAATTTGTTCCTTATCTCCTCATAGGGAAACAGAGCTCTGGAAACTGTGGCTATACGCTTTCATGAAAAACACGCCCTTTGAGCGCGGCTCAGAACTTGAATCTGTGCGCAGTATTCTAGCCCGGGAAGTCCGTCAGATCACTGTGCAATGCATATATGGCATCGGAACGGTCCAATGTGCATGTTTGGTCATTTGCAAGTGAATATGAGCTTCTTGAACTTAAAATATGCACTTTTTTTCAAAAATTTATTTATTTTTTTATTCTGCATAACAAAAACTTTTCATTCTGTGTATAACTAAGGGAAAAGTGACAAAAATGAGTGAAAATGTGACTATATGACTGAATGAGAGTGAATTTGTTCCTAAACTCTATAATGCCTCATGAAAAACACGCCTCCTTTGAGCTTTTAAGCTCAGAACTTGAATCTGTGCTTCTAGCCAGGGAAGTCCTTCAGAACTGCCATGGCTGGTAATCGATTGGTCCAATGAAACACGCCCATTTGCAAGTTTTATGAGGTTCTGAACTAAAATATGCACTTTTTTAAAACTTATTTTTTTTTTATTCTGCATATCAAAACTTTTTCACTGTGTAAACTAATATAAAGTGACAAACATGAGTGAAATGTGCACTGAATGAGAGTGCCATTGTTCCTATCTGAATATGAGGTTCTGAACTTAAAATATGCACTTTTTAAAAAACTTATTTTTTTTTTTTTTGAATCTGCATAGCCTGAAGTCCTTCAGATCACTGTGTGCATAATGGCATATTGGAAAGTGACAAACATGAGGAAATGTGAATATGATGACTGAATGAGAGTGAATTTTTTAAAATCTACCCTTTTTGGTTCTGCTTGCTCTGAAACTGTGGCTATAATGCAATTAATTCGAATGTGACATACTTGAGTGAAATTTTAAGCTGTATGACTGAATGAGCGTGTATCTAGCCTTATCCTTCCAGGATCATCAGAAATGGTATATATGGCATCGAGGTCCAACTGTACATGTAGGGGCCATTTGCAAGTGAATATGAGCTTTTTAAGTGAAGAACTTGAATCTTTAAAAAATTTTTTTTTTGGGAAGTGCTTGTCAAAACTGTTCATTCTGTGTATATGGCATTCGATTGGTCCAACTTGGAGTGAAATTCTGACTGTATGACTGA
This sequence comes from Gymnothorax javanicus, assembly GCA_029692085.1. NCBI lineage: Eukaryota > Metazoa > Chordata > Actinopteri > Anguilliformes > Muraenidae > Gymnothorax > Gymnothorax javanicus. The sequence goes on along the minus strand of JAFJMP010000070.1, from coordinate 69,342 downwards.
ATGAGAATATGAATTTGCTGAACTTAAAATATGCACTTTTTAGAACTTTTTTTTTTCATTCTTCATGAAAAAAATTCCTTTGAGCTTTTAAGTTTATAACTGTGGGAAAGTGACAAAATGAGGAAATGTATATGGTATATGACAATGAATGTATAGCCATTTGAAAGTGAATATGAGCTTATGAACTTAAAATATGCACTTTTTAAAAAGCTTTTTTTCATTCTTCAGCAAAACTTTTCATTCTGTTTATAACTAAGGGAAAGTCATGAAAAATGAGGAAATGTGACTATATGACTCAATGAGAGTGAATTTGTTCCTAGCTCCATAGAAGTCCTTAGCCCCCAGAGTGCAATGCATATAATGCATGGCTATAATCCAATGTGCATGTTTGGCCATATTTGAGCTTATGAGCTCTCTGAGAAAATGTGCACTTTTTAAAATCTTTTTTTTCATTCTGCCTGTCAAAACTTTTCTTCAGTTCACTGCAGGGAAAGTGCAAAATGATGAAATGATTGGTATGAATGAATGAGGAGTGAATTTGCCATTTGCAAGTGAATATGAGAGCTCTGAACTGTTAAATGCACTTTTAAAAAAAATTGAGCTTTTTTTTTTTGAGCATTCTGCATGTCAAAAAATCTTTTCATTCTGTTCATAACCAATGGGAAAGTGGTCAAAATGCAAGTGAATATGAGCTTCTGAACTAAAATATACACTTTTGAAAGTGAATTTTTTTTTATTCAAGTAGGTATATCAAAACTCTGAAATTCTGTTTATAACTTTCATGAAAAAGTGACAAAAATTTTAAAATTTGAACTATATGACTGAATGAGCGCAGTATCTGAATTTTGTTCTTCAGATCACTGTGCAATGGTATAGAGGCATGAACTGTCCATGGCTATACGGTCATCTTTCAAGTGAATATGAGCTTCTTCCTTATACACTTTTTTAAAAACTTATTTTTTTTTTTTTTCTGCATATCAAAACTTTTCTATCTCTGTTTATAACTAAGTCAAAGCCACAAATGAGTGAAATTTGACTATATGACTGAATGAGAGTGATTTGTTCTTATCTGTACATGTAAGGGCCATTTGCAAACTGAATATGAGCTCATGAAGAGAAGATATTGATTTTTTAAAAAATTTTTTTGTGGTTATTCTGGAAAGTCCTTCAGGTCACTCTGCAATGCATATATGGCATCGTGTATAATTCATTTGAATGAATATGAGCTCCTGAAGAGAAGATATGCATTTTTTTACTGTATGACTTTTTTTTTTTTTGGTTCTGCTTTTCAAAACTTTTTCATTCTGTGTGTATAATCTATTCGAATGTGACAAACTTGACTGGTTTATGTATGACTGAATTGATGAAAAACACGCCTCCTCATAGAAGCTTTTTAAGCTCTGAAACCGTGGCTTGAATCTTTGATGAAAACACGCCCAGCTTTGAGCTTTTAAGCTCAGATCACTGTGCAATGCATATATGGCATCACGTGCAATGCATATATGGCAATGGTCCAATGTGCATGTTTAGCCATTTGCAAGTGAATATGAGCTTCTGAACTTAAAATGTGCACTTTTTTAAAACTTATTTTTTTTTTTTCATTCTTCATGTCAAAACTTTTTCATTCTGTGTATAACTAAGGAAAGTGACAAATATGAGTGAAAAATGACTATATGACTGAATGAGAGTGAATTTGTTCCTATCTCCAAGTAGGGAAGCTTAGCCAGAGCTCTGAAACTGTATATACGACTTTCATGAAAACACGCCTTTGAGCTTTTAAGCTCAGAACTTGAATCTGTGCGCAGTATCTTGCCTGGGAAGTCCGTCAGATCACTGTGCAATGCATATATGGCATCGAACGGTCCAATGTGCATGTTTGGCCATTTGCAAGTGAATATGAGCTTCTGAACTTAAAATATGCACTTTTTTCAAAATTTATTTATTTTTTATTCTGCATAACAAAACTTTTCATTCTGTGTATAACTAAGTGGGAAAGTGACAAAAATGAGTGAAATGTGACTATATGACTGAATGAGAGTGAATTTGTTCCTATCTCCGTTAGGAAGCGAGCTAGAGCTCTGAAACTGTGGCTATACGACGCTCATGAAAAACACGCCTTGAGCTTTTAAGCTCAGAACTTGAATCTGTGCGTGAATCTAGCCTGAAGTCCTTTTTCAGATCACTGTGCAAAGCATATATGGCATCGATTGGTCCAATGTGCATGTTTGGCCATTTGCAAGTGAATATGAGGTTCTGAACTTAAAATATGCACTTTTTTAAAAACTTATTTTTTTTTTATTCTGCATATCAAAAAACTTTTTCATTCTGTGTATAACTAAGGGGGAAAGTGACAAACATGAATGAAAATGTGACAATATGACTGAATGAAAGTGAATTTGTTCCTATCTCCGTTAGAAGCGAGCCAGAGCTCTGAAACTGTGGCTATATCGCACTTTCATGAAAACATCGCCTTGAGCTTTTAAGCTCAGAACTTGAATCTGTGCGCAGTATCTACTCCTGGGAAGTCCTTCAGATCACTGTGAAATGCATATATGCATCGATTGGTCCAATGTACATGTAGGGCCATTTGCAAGTGAATATGAGCCCTGAACTGAAGATATGCACTTTTAAAAAATTTTTTTCTGGTTCTTTGTCAAAAACTTTTCATTCTGTGTATAATTCATTCGAATGTGACATACTTGGAGTGAAATTTGACTGTATGACTGAATGAGATTGAATTTGCTTATCTCTCAGAAGGGAAAGCCAGCTAGAGCTCGGAAACTGTGGCTATAATGCACTTTCATGAAAAACACGCCCTTTGAGCTTTTAAGCTCAGAACTTGAATCTGTGCGTGTATCTAGCCTGGGAAGTCCTTCAGATCACTGTGCAATGCATATATGGCATCGAATGGTCCAATGTGCATGTTTGGCCGTTTGCAAGTGAATATGAGCTTGAACTTAAAAATATACATTCTTTTAAAAAACTTATTTTTTTTTTTTTTTCTGCATATCAAAACTTTTTTCATTCTGTTTATAACTAAGGGGAAAGTGACAAAAATGAGTGAAATTTGGACTATATGACTGAATGAGAGTGAATTTGTTCCTTATCTCCGTTAGAAGCGAGCTAGAGCTCTGAAACTGTGGCTATACGCACTTCATGAAAACACGCTTTTTGAGCTTTTAAGTCCGAACTTGAAATGTGCGCAGTATCTAGGCGCTGGAAAGTCCTCAGGTCACTTGCAATGCATATATGGCATCGATTGGTCCAATGTACATGTAGGGCCATTTGCAAGTGAATATGAGCTCCTGAAGAGAAGATATGCATTTTTTTAAAAAATTTTTTTTTTGGTTCTGCTTTTTCAAAACTTTTCATTCTGTGTGTATAATCTTATTCGGAATGACAAACTGAGGAATTTGACTGTATGACTGAATGAGATTGAATTTGCTATATCTGTTAGAAGCTTAGCCAGAGCTCTCCAAACCGGCTACACGCACTTTCATGAAAAACATCCCTTTGAGCTTTTTAAGCTCAGAACTTGAATCTGTGCGTGGTATTCTAGCCTGAAGTCCTTCAGATCACTGTGCAATGCATATATGGCATCGATTGGTCCAATGTGCATGTTTAGCCATTTGCAAGTGAATATGAGCTTTCTGATCTAAAATATGCACTTTTTAAAAACTTATTTTTTTTTTCATTCTTCATGTCAAAAACTTTTTCATTCTGTGTATAACTATGGGAAAAAGTGACAAAACATGAGTGAAATGTGACTATATGACTGAATGAGAGTGAATTTGTTCCTTATCTCCGTTTAGGGAAGCGAGCCAGAGCTCTGAAAACTGTGGCTATAATGGACTTTTCATGAAAAACACGCCTTTGAGCTTTTAAGCTCAGAACTTGAATCTGTGCGTATCTAGCCTGGGGAAGTCCGTCAGATCACTGTGCAATGCATATATGGCATCGAACGGTCCAATGTGCATGTTTGGCCATTTGCAAGTGAATATGAGCTTCTGAACTTAAAATATGCACTTTTTTCAAAATTTATTTTTTTTTTATTCTGCATAACAAAACTTTTCATTCTGTGTATAACTAAGTGGGAAAGAGACAAAAATGAGTGAAATGTGACTATATGACTGAATGAGAGTGAATTTGTTCCTATCTCCAGCTAGGAAGCTTAGCTAGAGTACCGAAACTGTGCTATACACGTACTTTCATGAAAACACGCCTTGAGCTTTTTAAGCTCAGAACTTGAATCTGTGCAGAGTCTAGCCTGGGAAGTCCTTCGATCACAGTGCAATGCATATCATGCATCGATTGGTCCAATGTATGTTTGGCCATTTGCAAGTGAATATGAGCTTGAACTTAAAATATGCACTTTTTAAAAACTTATTTTTTTTTTTATTCTGCATGTCAAAAACTTTTTCATTCTGTGTATAACTAAGTGGGAAAGCGACAAACATGAGTGAAAATGTGACAATATGACTGAATGAGAGAATTTGTTCCATCTTCTAGGAAGCTAACCAGAGTTTCTGAAACTGTGGCTATAATGACTTTCATGAAAAACACGCCTTTGAGCTTTTGCCTGGGGAATCCTGAATCTGTGCTTGTATTCAGCCTTTGAAGTCCTTCTCAGATCACTTTGCAAAGCATATATGGCATCGATTGGTCCAATGCATGTTTGGCCTTTTTGCAAGTGAATATGAGCTTGAACTTAAAATATGCACTTTTAAAAATCTTTTTTTTTTTTTTCATTCTTCATGTCAAAACTTTTCATTCTGTTTATAACTAATTGGGAAAAGTGACAAAATGAGGAAATGGTGACTATATGACTGAATGAGAGTGAATTTGTTCCTATCTCATAGAAGCTTAGCCAGAGCTCTGAAACTGTGGCTATATACGCACTACATGAAAAAACACGCCCTTTTGAGCTTTTAAGCTCAGAACTTGAATCTGTGCAGTATCTTGCCTGAAGTCCGGCTAGATCACTGTGCAATGCATATATGACATCGAACGGTCCAATGTGCATGTTTCTGGCCATTTGCAAGTGAATATGAGCTTGAACTTAAAATATGCACTTTTTTTTCAAAATTTTATTTATTTTTTTATTCTGCATAACAAAACTTTTACCTCGTGTATAACTAAGGGAAAGTGACAAAAATGAGTGAAATGACTATATGACTGAATGAGAGTGAATTTGTTCCTATCTCCGCGAAGCGAGCTAGAGCTCTGAAACTGTGGCTATAACGCACTTTCATGAAAAACACGCCTTGAGCTTTTTAAGCTCAGAACTTGAATCTGTGCGCAGTATCTAGCCTGGGAAGTCCTTCAGATCACTGTGCAATGCATATATGGCATGTACGAATGGGTCCAATGTGCATTTTTGGTTTTGCAAGTGAATATGAGCTTCTGAACTTAAAATATACACTTTTTTAAAAACTTATTTTTTTTTTTTTTCTGCATATCAAAACTTTTCATTCTGTTTATAACTAAGGGAAAGTGACAAAAAATGAGTGAAATTTGACTATATGTCTGAATGAGAGTGAATTTGTTCCTATCTCCTGCTAGGAAGTTTAGCTAGGAGCCTGGAAACTGTGGCTATACGCATTTCATGAAAAAACACGCCTTTGAGCTTTTTTAAGCTCAGAACTTGAATCTGTGCGTGTATCTAGGCTGGAAAGTCCTTCAGGTCACTGTGCAATGCATATATGGCATCGATTGGTCCAATGTACATGTAGGGCCATTTGCAAGTGAATATGAGCTCCTGAAGTGAAGATATGCATTTTTTAAAAAATTTCTTTTTTTTGGTTCTGCTTTTCAAAACTTTTTCATTCTGTGTATAATCTTATCTTCGAAAGTGACAAAACATGAGGAAATGACTATATGACTGAATGAGAGCGAATTTGTTCCTATTCTTGTTAGGAAGCGCCAGAGCTCTGAAACTGTGGCTATAATGACTTTTCATGGAAAACATCGCTCTCCTTTGAGCTTTTAAGCTCAGAACTTGAATCTGTGCGTATCTAGCCTTTGGGAAGTCCGTCAGATCACTGTGCAATGCATATATGGCATCGAACGTCCAATGTGCATGTTTGGCCATTTGCAAGTGAATATGAGCTTGAACTTAAAATATGCACTTTTTTAAAAACTTTTTTTTTTTTTTTTTCATTCTTCTATGTCAAAACTTTTCATTCTGTTTATAACCACTGGGAAAGTGACAAAAAATGAGTGAAATGTGACTATATGACTGAATGAGAGTGAATTTGTTCCTATCTCCGTTAGGAAGCTTAGCTAGAGCTCTGAAAACTGTGGCTATAAAGATCTTCATGAAAACACACGCCTCCTTTGAAGCTTTTTAAGCCAGAACTTGAATCTGTGCGTGTATCTAGCCTGGGAAGTCCGTCAGATCACTGTGCAATGCATATATGGCATCGAACGGTCCAATGTGCATGTTTGGTCATTTGCAAGAATATGAGCTTCGAACTTAAAATATGCACTTTTTTTTCAAAAATTTATTTATTTTTTATTCTGTACAAAAAACTTTTCATTCTGTGTATAACTAAGGGAAAGTGACAAAATGAGGAAAATGTGACTATATGACTGAATGAGAGGAATTTGTTCCTATCTCCGTTAGAAGCTTAGCAGAGCTCTGAAACTGTATATAATGACTTCATGAAAAACACGCCTTTGAGCTTTTAAGCTCAGAACTTGAATCTGTGCGAATCTAGCCTGGGAAGTCCTTCAGATCACTGTGCAAAGCATATATGGCATCGATTGGTCCAATGTGCATGTTTGGCCATTTGCAAGTGAATATGAGGTTTCTGAACTTAAAATATGCACTTTTTTAAAACTTATTTTTTTTTTTTTATTCTGCATATCAAAAACTTTTTCATTCTGTGTATAACTAAGGGGGAAAAGTGACAAACATGAGTGAAATGCGACAATATGACTGAATGAGAGTGAATTTGTTCCTATCTCCTCATAGGAAGCTTAGCTAGAGCCTGAAACTGTGGCTATAATGACCTCATGAAAACACGCCCTTTGAGCTTTTAAGCTCAGAACTTGAATCTGTGCGGTATCTAGCCTGGGAAGTCCTTCAGATCACTGTGAAAATGCATATATGGCATCGATTGGTCCAATGTAATGTAGGGCCATTTGCAAGTGAATATGAGCCCTGAAGTGAAGATATGCACTTTTAAAAAAATTTTTTTTTGGTTCTGCTTGTCAAAAACTTTTCATTCTGTGTATAATTAATTCGAATGTGACATACTTGGAGTGAAATTTGACTGTATGACTGAATGAGATTGAATTTGCTTCTATCTCCGCTAGAAAGTAGCTAGAGCTCTGAAAACTGTGGCTATACGACTTTCATGAAAAAAACACGCCCTTTGAGCTTTTAAGCTCAGAACTTGAATCTGTGCGTAGTATCTAGCTCTGGGGAAGTCCTTCAGATCACTGTGCAATGGCTATATGGCATCGATTGGTCCAATGTGCATGTATAGCCATTTGCAAGTGAATATGAGCTTCTAAACTTAAAATATGCACTTTTTTAAAATCCTTTTTTTTTTCATTCTTCTTCTGTCAAAACTTTTCATTCTGTTTATAACTAAGGGGAAAAAGTGACAAAATGAGGAAATGTGACTATATGACTGAATGAGAGTAATTTGTCCTATCTCCGTTAGGGAAGCGAAATAGGAGTTTGAAACTGTGGCTATAATGACTTTCATGAAAACACGCTTGCTTTTGAGCTTTTAGCCCAGAACTTGGAATCTGTGCGAATCTAGCCTTGGGGAAGTCCTTCAGATCACTGTGCAATGCATATAATGTAATCGATTGTCCAATGTGCATGTTTGGCCATTTGCAAGTGAATATGAGCTTCAGTTAAAAATGCACTTTTTTAAAAATTTTTTTTTTTTTCATTCTGTACGTCAAAAAACTTTTCATTCTGTTCATAACTAAGTGGGAAAAAAGACAAAAATGGAGTGAAATGTGACTATATGAATGAATGAGAGTGAATTTGTTCCTATCTCCTCGTTAGAAGCCAGCTAGAGCTCTGAAAACTGTGGCTACACGCACTTTCATGAAAACACGCCTCCTTTGAGCATTTAAGCTCAGAACCTGAATCTGGAGCGTGTATCTAGCCTGGGAAGTCCTTCAGATCACTGTGCAATGTATATATGGTATCGAATGGTCCAATGTGCATGTTTGGTCAGTTGCAAGTGAATATGAGCTTGAACTTAAAATATACACTTTTTTAAAAACTTATTTTTTTTTTTTTTTTCTGCATATCAAAAAACTTTCATTCTGTTTATAACTAAGTGGGAAAGTGACAAAAATGAGTGAAATTTGACTATATGACTGAATGAGAGTGAATTTGTTCTATCTCCGTTAGGAAGCTTAGCCAGAGCTCTGAAACTGTGGCTATACAAGACTTTCATGAAAACACGCCCCTTGAGCTTTTAAGTCCGAACTTGAATCTGTGCGTATCTAGGCTGGAAAGTCCTTCAGGTCACTTCTGCAATGCATATATGGCATCGATTGGTCCAATGTACATGAAATATTTGCAAGTGAATATGAGCCCTGAAGAGAAGATATGCATGCATTTTAAAAAAATTTTTTTTGGTTCTGTTTCAAAACTTTTTCATTCTGTGTATAATTCATTCGAATGTGACAAACTTGAGTGAAATTTGACTGTATGACTGAATGAGATTGAATTTGCTTTATCTCCATATAGGAAGTTTAGCTAGAGTTTGAAACTGTGGCTATATCGCATTCTTTGATGAAAACACGCCCTTTGAGCTTTTAAGCTCAGAACTTGAATCTGTGCGCATCTAGCCTGGAAGTCCTTCAGATCACTGTGCAATGCATATATGGCATCGATTGGTCCAATGCATGTTTAGCCATTTGCAAGTGAATATGAGCTTCTGATCTTAAATGTGCACTTTTTAAAAAACTTATTTTTTTTTTCATTTTTCATGTCAAAATTTTCATTCTGTGTATAACTAAGGGAAAAAGTGACAAACATGAGTGAAATGTGACTATATGACTGAATGAGAGTGAATTTGTTCCTATCTCCTCATAGGAAGCTTAGCCAGAGCTCTGAAACTGTGGCTATACGGACTTTCAAGAACACGACGAGCTTTTTAAGCTCAGAACTTGAATCTGTGCGTATCTAGCCTGAAGTCCGCCAGATCACTGTGCAATGCATATATGGCATCGAACGTCCAATGTGCATGTTTGGCCATTTGCAAGTGAATAGAGCTTCTGAACTTAAAATATGCAATTTTTTAAAAATTGTTTTTTTTTTCATTCTGCATGTCAAAACTTTTCATTCTGTTCATAACCAAGGGGAAAAGTACAAAAATGAGTGAAATGTGACTATATGAATGAATGAGAGTGAATTTGTTCCTATCTCCGTTAAGGAAAGTTTAGCTAGAGCTCTGAAACTGTGGCTATACGCACTTTCATGAAAACACGCCTTGGAGCTTTTAAGCTCAGAACTTGAATCTGAGCGCAGTATCTAGCTTCCTGGGAAGTTCTTCAGATCACTGTGCAATGCATATATGGCATCAATGGTCCAATATGCATGTTTGGCCGTTTGCAAGTGAATATGAGCTTCTGAACTTAAAATATACACTTTTTTAAAAACTTATTTTTTTTTTTTTTTCTGCATATCAAAACTTTTCATTCTGTTTATAACTAAGTGGGAAAGTGACAAAAATGAGTGAAATTTGACTATATGACTGAATGAGAGTGAATTTGTTCCTATCTCCGTTAGGAAGCTTAGCCAGAGCTCTGAAACTGTGGCTATACGCGACTTTCATGAAAACACGCCTCCTTTGAGCTTTTTAAGTCTGAACTTGAATCTGTGCGTGTATCTAGGCTGGAAAGTCCTTCAGGTCACTGTGCAATGCATATATGGCATCGATTGGTCCAATGTACATGTAGGGCCATTTGCAAGTGAATATGAGCTTCTGAAGAGAAGACATGCATTTTTTTTAAAAATTTCTTTTTTTTGGTTCTGCTTTTTCAAAAAACTTTTTCATTCTGTGTATAACTAAGGGGAAAGAGACAAAAATGAGTGAAATGTGACTATATGACTGAATGAGAGTGAATTTGTTCCTATCTCCGTTAGGAAGCGTGCTAGAGCTCTCCAAAACTGTGGCTATACGCACTTTCATGAAAAATGACGCCTCCTTTGAGCTTTTTAAGCTCAGAACTTGAATCTGTGCGCAGTATCTAGCCTGGGAAGTCCTTCAGATCACTGTGCAATCTATATCATGCATCGACAATTGGTCCAATGTGCATGTTTGGCCATTTGCAAGTGAATATGAGTTTGAACTTAAAATATGCACTTTTTAAAAACTTTTTTTTTTTCATTCTTCATGTCAAAACTTTTTTCATTTGTTTATAACTAATTGGGAAAGTGACAAAAAATGATGAAATGTGACTATATGACTGAATGAGAGTGAATTTGTTCCTATCTCCGCGAGAAGCGTAGCTAGAGCTCTGAAACTGTGGCTATACGCAAGACTTTCATGAAAAACACGCCTTGAGCTTTTAAGCTCAGAACTTGAATCTGTGCGCAGATCTAGCCTGGGGAAGTCCGGCTAGATCACTGTGCAATGCATATATGGCATCGAATCGTCCAATGTGCATGTTTGGTCATTTGCAAGTGAATATGAGCTTGAACTTAAAATATGCACTTTTTTTTCTCAAAATTTATTTATTTTTTATTCTGCATAACAAAAAATTTCATTCTGTGTATAACTAAGGGAAAGTGACAAAAATGAGGAAATGTGACTATATGACTGAATGAGAGTGAATTTGTTCCTATCTCCGTTAGGAAGCTTTGAGCAGAGCTCTGAAACTGTGGCTATACGACCTTCATGAAAAACACGCTTTGAAGCTTTAAGCTCAACTTGAATCTGTGCGTGAATCTAGCTCAGAAGTCCTTCAGATCACTGTGCAAAGCATATATGGCATCGATTGGTCCAATGTGTATGCTTGGCCATTTGCAAGTGAATATGAGGTTCTGAACTTAAAATATGCACTTTTTAAAAACTTATTTTTTTTTTTTATTCTGCATATCAAAATCTTTTTCATTCTGTGTATAACTAAGTGGGAAAGTGACAAACATGAGTGAAAATGTGACAATATGACTGAATGAGAGTGAATTTGTTCCATCTCCTCATAGGAAGCTTAGCCAGAGCTCTGAAACTGTGGCTATCACACTTTCATGAAAAACACGCCCCTTGAGCTTTTAAGCTCAGAACTTGAATCTGTGCGCAGTATCTAGCCTGGGAAGTCCTTCAGATCACTGTGAAATGCATATATGGCATCGATTGTCCAACACACATGGCCATTTGCAAGTGAATATGAGCCCTGAAGTGAAGATATGCACTTTTTTAAAAAAATTTTTTTTTTGGTTTGTCAAAACTTTTTCATGTGTATAATTAATTCGGAATGTGACATACTGAGTGAAATTTGACTGTATGACTGAATGAGATTGAATTTGCTTTCTATCTCCATAGTAGTTGTGCTAGAGCTCTGAAACTGTACTATATCTTGACCATGAAAAACACGCCCTTTTGAGCTTTTTAAGCTCAGAACTGAATCTGTGCGCAGAGTCTAGCCTGGGAAGTCCTTCAGATCACTGTGCAATGCATATATGGCATCGACAAGGTCCAATGTATGTATAGCCATTTGCAAGGGAAATATGAGCTTGAACTTAAAAATATGCACTTTTTAAAAACTTTTTTTTTTTCATTCTTCATGTCAAAACTTTTCATTCTGTTTATAACTAAGTGGGAAAGTGACAAAATGAGTGAAATGTGACTATATGACTGAATGAGAGTGAATTTGTTCATCTCCTCATAGGAAGCGAGCCAGAGCTCTGAAACTGTGGCTATACGACTTTCATGAAAAACACGCTGCTTTTGAGCTTTTCAGCTCAGAACTTGAATCTGTGCGTGAATCTAGCCTGGGAAGTCTTCTTCAGATCACTGTGCACGTATATAATGCATCGATTGGTCCAATGTGCATGTTTGGCTTATTTGCAAGTGAATATGAGCCTTCGAAGTTAAAATGTGCACCCTTTAAATTGTTTTTTTTTCATTCTGCATGTCAAAAACTTTTCATTCTGTTCATAACAAGGGAAAGTGACAAAAATGAGTGAATGTGACTATATGAATGAATGAGAGTGAATTTGTTCCTATCTCCTCATAGGGAAGCTTGTTAGAGCTCTGAAACTGTGGCTATATCAAGACTTTCATGAAAAAACACGCCTTTGAGCTTTTAAGGCTCAGAACTTGAATCTGAGCGTATCTAGCCTGAAGTCCTTCAGATCACTGTGCAATGCATATATGGCATCGAATGGTCCAATGTGCATGTTTGGCCGCTTTGCAAGTGAATATGAGCTTGAACTTAAAAACAGTACACTTTTTAAAACTTTTTTTTTTTTTTTGCATATCAAAACTTTTCATTCTGTTTATAAACTAAGGGAAAAAGTGACAAAAATGAGTGAAATTCTGACTATATGACTGAATGAGAGTGAATTTGTTCTTATCTCCTTAGGAAGCTAGCTAGAGCTCTGAAACTGTGGCTATACGACTTTCATGAAAAACACGCCCTTTGAGCTTTTTAAGCTCCGAACTTGAATCTGTGCGTGTATCTAGGCTGAAAGTCCTTCAGGTCACTCTGCAATGGCTATGGCATCGATTGGTCCAATGTACATGAAATTTGCAAGTGAATATGAGCTCCTGAAGAGAAGATATGCATTTTTTTTTAAAATTTTTTTTTGTCTCTGCTTTTCAAAAACTTTTTCATTCTGTGTATAATCCATTCGAATGTGACAAACTTGAGTGAAATTTGGACTGTATGACTGAATGAGATTGAATTTGCTTTATCTCCTAAGTAGGAAGCTTAGCCAGAGCTCTGAAACTGTGGCTATGGAATGACTTTTGATGAAAACACGCCCTTTGAGCTTTTAAGCCAGAACTTGAATCTGTGCGCAGTATCTAGCCTGGGAAGTCCTTCAGATCACTGTGCAATGCATATATGGCATCGATTGGTCCAATGTGCATGTTTAGCCATTTGCAAGTGAATATGAGCTTCATCTTAAAATGTGCACTTTTTAAAAACTTTTTTTTTTTTTCATTTCTTCATGTCAAAACTTTTCTATTCTGTGTATAACTAAAGGGGAAAGTGACAAACATGAGTGAAATGACTATATGGACTGAAATCAGAGTGAATTTGTTCCTATCTCCAAGTAGGAAGCGAAGCTAGAGCTCTGAAACTGTGGCTATAATGGACTTTCATGAAAACACGCCTTTGAGCTTTTTAAGCTCAGAACTTGAATCTGTGCGTATCTAGCTCGGGGAAGTCCGTCAGATCACTGTGCAATGCATATATGGCATCGAACGGTCCAATGTGCATGTTTGGCCATTTGCAAGTGAATATGAGCTTCTGAACTTAAAATATGCACTTTTTTAAAAATTGTTTTTTTTTCATTCTGCATGTCAAAAACTTTTCATTCTGTTCATAACTAAGTGGGAAAGTGACAAAAATGAGTGAAATGTGACTATATGAATGAATGAGAGTGAATTTGTTCCTATCTCCAAGTAGAAGCTTAGCTAGAGCTCTGAAACTGTGGCTATAATGACTTTCATGAAAAAAAACACGCCTTTTGAGCTTTTAAGCTCAGAACTTGAATCTGAGCTGCAGTATCTAGCCTGGGAAGTTCTTCAGATTGTGCAATGCATATATGGCATCGAATGGTCCAATGTGCATGTTTGGCCGTTTGCAAGTGAATATGAGCTTCTGAACTTAAAATATACACTTTTTTAAAAACTTATTTTTTTTTTTTTTTTCTGCATATCAAAACTTTTCATTCTGTTTATAACTAAGTGGGAAAGTGACAAAAATGAGTGAAATTTGACTATATGACTGAATGAGAGTGAATTTGTTCCTATCTCCGTTATGAAGCCGAGCTAGAGCTCTGAAAACTGTGGCTATAATCGACATTTCATGAAAAACACGCCCTTGAGCTTTTAAGTCTCGAACTTGAATCTGTAGCGTATCTAGGCTGAAAGTCCTTCAGGTCACTGTGCAATGCATATATGGCATCGATTGGTCCAATGTACATGTAGGGCCATTTGCAAGTGAATATGAGCTTCTGAAGAGAAGACATGCATTTTTTTTAAAAATTTCTTTTTTTTGGTTCTGCTTTTCAAAACTTTTCATTCTGTGTATAATTCATTCGGAATGTGACAAACTTGAGTGAAATTTGACTGTATGACTGAATGAGATTGAATTTGCTTCTATCTCCGCGAAGCTTAGCTAGAGCTCTGAAACTGTGGCTATATCGCACTTTCATGAAAAACACGCCCTTTTGAGCTTTTTAAGCTCAGAACTTGAATCTGAGCGTGTATCTAGCCTGGGAAGTCCTTCAGATCACTGTGCAATGCATATATGGCATCGAATGGTCCAATGTGCATGTGTGGCCGTTTGCAAGTGAATATGAGCTTCTGAACTTAAAATATACACTTTTTTAAAAACTTTTTTTTTTTTTTTTTTTTTTTTTTTCTGCATATCAAAACTTTTTCATTCTGTTTATAACTAAGGGAAAGTGACAAAAAATGTGAAATTTGACTATATGACTGAATGAGAGTGAATTTGTTCCTATCTCCAAGGGAAGTAGCTAGAGTTTGAAACTGTATATATCGACTTTCATGAAAACACGCCTCCTTTGAGCTTTTTAAGTTCAACTTGAATCTGTGCGTATTAGGCTGAAAAGTCCTTCAGGTCACCGCAATGCATATATGGCAGATCACATTGGTCCAATGTACATGTAGGGCCATATTTGCAAGTGAATATGAGCTCCTGAAGAGAAGATATGCATTTTTTAAAAAATTTTTTTTTGGTTCTGCTTTTCAAAACTTTTTCATTCTGTGTATAATTCATCTCGAATGTGACAAACTTTGAGTGAAATTTGACTGTATGACTGAATGAGATTGAATTTGCTTCTATCTCCGTATAGGAAGCGTAGCTAGAGTTCTGAAACTGTGGCTATACTTAATTTGATGAAAACACGCCCTTGAGCTTTTTAAGCCAGAACTTGAATCTGTGTATCTAGCCTGGGAAGTCCTTCAGATCACTGTGCAATGCATATATGGCATCGATTGGTCCAATGTGCATGTTTAGCCATTTGCAAGTGAATATGAGCTTCTGATCTTAAAATGTGCACTTTTTTAAAAACTTATTTTTTTTTCATTCTTCATGTCAAAACTTTTCATTCTGTGTATAACTAAGTGGGAAAGTGACAAACATGAGTGAAATGTGACTATATGACTGAATGAGAGTGAATTTGTTCCTATCTCCGTTAGGAAGCGAGCCTAGAGCTCTGAAACTGTGGCTAATGGACTTTGAAAAAACACGCCTCCTTGAGCTTTTAAGCTCAGAACTTGAATCTGTGCGCAGTATTCAGCCTGGGAAGTCCGGCTTTCAGATCATTTCGTGCAATGCACATATGGCATCGAATCCATCCAATGTGCATGTTTGGCCATTTGCAAGTGAATATGAGCTTCTGAACTTAAAATATATTTTTGAAAAATTTTTTTTTTTTTTTTCATTCTGCATGAAAAAAATTTTTTCATTCTGCTAGATACACGCATGAATGCCCTGAGCTTAAAAGCCTGGGGGGAAGAGCAAGCTTACAAAGTGCGTATAGCCATAGTTTCAGAGCTCTAGCTCGCTTCCTAACGGAGATAGGAACAAATTCACTCTCATTCAGTCATATAGTCACATTTCACTCATTTTTGTCACTTTCCCCAACTTAGTTATACACACATGTGAATGAAAAAGTTTTGTTATGCAGAATAAAAAAATAAGTTTTAAAAAGTGCATATTTTAAGTTCAGAAGCTCATACCACTCTGTAAATGGCAAAACATGCACATATTGGACCAATCGATGCCATATATGCATTGCACAGTGATCTGAAGGACTTCCAGGCTAGATATACACGACAGATCCAAGTTCTGCTTTTGCAAGCCTGTAAGAGCGTGTTTTCATGAAAGTGCTGTGATAGTCACAGTTTCAGAGCTCTAGCTCGCCTCTAACGGAGATAGAAGCAATTCAATCTCATTCAATATACAGTCAATTTCACTAAGTTTGTCACACCTGAATGAATTATACACAGAATGAAAAGTTTTGAAAAGCAGAACCAAAAAAAAGAAATTTTTAAAAAAAATGCACATCTTCACTTCAGGAGCTCATGTTCACTTGCAAATGGCCCTACATGTACATTGGACCAATCGATGCCATATATGCATTGCACAGTGACCTGAAGGACTTTCCAGCCTAGATACACGCACAGATTCAAGCCTGGAGCTAAAGCCTAAAGGAGCTGTGGTCACAGCAAGCAGATAGCCACAGTTTCAGAGTTTGCTCGCTTCCTAACGGAGATAGGGAACAACTACCTCTCATTCATTCATATAGTCACATTTCACTGATGTGGTCACTTTCCCACTTAGTTATAAACAGAATGAAAAGTTTTGATATGCAGAAAAAAAAAAAAAAGTTTTTAAAAAGTGTATTAAGTTCTAGCTCATATTCACTTCAAAACGGCCAAACATGCAATATTGGGACTATTTGATGCCATATATGCATTGCACAGTGATCTCTTAAGTGACTTTTAGGCTAGATACACGCCTAGATTCAAGTTCTGAGCTTAAAAAGCTCAAAGGAGCGTGTTTTTCATGAAAAGCAGATAGCCACAGTTTCAGAGCTCTAGCTCGCTCTAACGGAGATAGGGAACAATTCACTCTCATTCATTCATATAGTCACATTTCACCTATTTTGTCACTTTCCAATTTAGTTATGAACAGAATGAAAAGTTTTGACATGCAGAATGAAAAAAAACAATTTTTAAAAAGTGCACATTTTAACTTCAGAGTCTATATTCACTTGCAATGGCCAAACATGCACATTAAATTAATCGATGCATTTATGTATTGCACAGTGATCTGAAGGACTTCCCAGGCTAGATTCACGCACAGATTCAAGTTCTGAGCTGAAAAGCTCAAAGAAGCGTGTTTTCATGAAAGTGCGTATAGCCACAGTTTCAGAGCTCTAGCTCGCTTCCTAACGGAGATAGGAACAATTCACTCTCATTCAGTCATATAGTCACATTTCACTCATTTTTGTCACTTTCCCACTTAGTTATACACAGAATGAAAAGTTTACATGAAGAATGAAAAAAAAAGGTGCTTTAAAAGTGCATATTTTAAGTCTAGAAGCCTACATTACTCTGCAAATGGCTATATATGCACATTGGACCAATCGATGCTATATATGCATTACAGTGATCTGAAGGATTTCCCAGGCTAGATACACGCACAGATCTGTTCTGAGCTTAAAAGCTCAAAGGTGAGCGTGGTTTTCATGAAAGTGCGATAGCCACAGTTTCAGGAGCTCTAGCTCGCTTCCCAACGGAGATAGGCTAAATTCAATCTCAATCAGTCATACAGTCACCACTCAAGTATGTCACATTCCGAATGAATTATACACAGAACAAAAGTTTTGAAAAGCAGAAACCAAAAAAAAGAAATTTTTAAAAGTGCATATCTTCACCAGAGCTCATATTCACTTCTGCAAATGGCCCCTACATGCAATATTGGACCAACTTTATATATGCATTTCACAGTGATCTGAAGGACTTCTAGGTTGGACACGCACAGATTCAAGTTCTGAGCTTAAAAGCTCAAAGGAGCGAGCCATGAAAGTGATAGCCACAGTTTCAGAGTTTAGCTCGCTTCCTAACGGAGATAGGAACAAATTCACTCTCATTCAGTCATATAGTCAAATTTCACTCATTTTTGTCACTTTCCCACTTAGTTATAAACAGAATGAAAGTTTTGATATGTGAAAAAAAAAAAAAAGCTTTTTAAAGTATATTTTAAGTCTAGAAGCTCATATTCACTCTCTGTAACGGCCACATGCACATTGGACTACCTGATGCCATATATGCATTGTACAGTGATCTGAAGGACTTCCCAGGCTAGATACACGCTCAGATTCAAGTTCTGAGCTTAAAAGCTCAAAGGAGCGTGTTTTCATGAAAGTGCGTATAGCCACAGTTTCAGAGCTCTAGCTCGCTTCCTAACGGAGATAGGAACAAATTCACTCTCATTCATTCATATAGTCACATTTCACTCATTTTTGTCACTTTCCCACTTAGTTATGAACAGAATGAAAAGTTTTGACATGCAGAATGAAAAAAAAACAATTTTTAAAAAAAGTGCACATTTTAACTTCAGAAGCTCATATTCACTTGCAAATGGCCAAACATGCACATTGACTAATCGATGGCCATATGCGTTGCACAGTGATCTGAAGGACTTCCCAGGCTAGATACACGAACAGATTCAAGTTCTGAGCTGAAAAGCTCAAAGCAGTCGCGGTTTTCATGAAAGGGCGATAGCTACACAGTTTCAGAGTTTATTTCGCTTTCCAACGGAAAGATAGGAACAAATTCAATTTCATTCAGTCATATAGCTACATTTCACTTGGCTTTTGCTACTTTCCCAAATTTAGTTATAAAACAGAATGAAAAAGTTTTAAAGAATGAAAAAAAAAAATAAGTTTTTAAAAAGTGTATATTTTTAAGTTCAGAAGCTCATATTCACTTGCAAATGGCTATACATGCACATTGAACCAATCGATGCCATATATGCATTGCACAGTGATCTGAAGGACTTCCCAGGCTAGATACACGCACAGATTCAAGTTCTGAGCTTAAAAGCTCAAAGGAGCGTGTTTTCATGAAAGTGCGTATAGCCACAGTTTCAGAGCTCTAGCTCGCTTCCTAACGGAGATAGAAGCAAATTCAATCTCATTCAGTCATACAGTCACCACTAAGTATGTCGTTACATTCCAAATGAATTATACAGAACAAAAAGTTTTTGACAAGCAGAACCAAAAAGGAATTTTAAAAAAAGTGCATATCTTCACTTCTCAGGAGCTCATATTCACTTGCAAATGCCCTACATGTACATTGGACCAATCGATGCTATATATGCATTTCTACAGTGATCTGAAGGACTTCCAGGCTAGATATTATCGCCTGATCTGCCTGAGCTTAAAAGCTCAAAGGAGCGTGTTTTCGCAGTGCGTATAGCCACAGTTTCAGAGTTTCTAGCTGCTTCCAATGGAGATAGGAACAAATTCATCATTCAGTCATATAGTCACCCTCACTCATTTGCCGCCCCCACTTGAAGGTTATAAACAGAATGAAAAGTTTTGATATGCAGAAAAAAAAAAATAAGTTTTTAAAAAAGTATATTTTAAGTTCAGAAGCTCATATTCACTTGCAACGGCCAAACATGCAATGACAATTATCTGATGCCATATGCATTGCACAGTGATCTGAAGGACTTCTAGGCTAGATACACGCTCAGATTCAAGTTCTGGAGCTTAAAAGCTCAAAGGAGGGTGTTTTCATGAAAAGTGCTGTGATAGCCACAGTTTCAGAGCTCACCGCTTCCTAACGGAGATAGGAAACAAATTCACCTCATCTGTCCATATAGTCACATTAATTATTTTTGTCACTTTCCCACTTAGTTATGAAATAACAGAATGAAAAGTTTGACATGCAGAATGAAAAAAACAATTTAAAAAGTGCACATTTTAAATTTTAGAAGCTCATATTCACTTGCAAATGGCCAAACATGTACATTGGACCAATCGATGCATTATATATGCATTGCACAGTGATCTGAAGGACTTCCCAGGCTAGATACACGAACAGATTCAAGTTCTGAGCTGAAAAGCTCAAAGAAGCGTGTTTTCATGAAAGTGCGTATAGCCACAGTTTCAGAGCTCTAGCTCGCTTCCTTACGGAGATAGGAACAAATTCACTCTCATTCAGTCATATAGTCACATTTCACTCATTTTTGTCACTTTCCCACTTAGTTATAAACAGAATGAAAAGTTTTGACATGAAGAATGAAAAAAAAATAAGTTTTTAAAAAAGTGCATATTTTAAGTTCAGAAGCTCATATTCACTTGCAACGGCTATACATGCACATTAATCAATCGATGCCATATATATGCATTAAAAGAAGACCTGAAGGACTTCTAGGCTAGATATTATCGCGACAGATTCAAGTTCTGAGCTTAAAAGCCAAAGGAGCGTGTTTTCATGAAAGTGCGATAGCCACAGTTTCACTAGTCAAGCTTCCAACGGAGATAGAAGCAAATTCAATCTCATTCAGTCATACAGTCAAATTTCACTCAAGTTTGTCAAATTCAATTAATGGCACATGAATGAAAAGTTTTGAAAAGCAGAAACCAAAAAAAAAAGAAATTTTTAAAAAATGGTATATCTTCACTTCAGGAGCTCATGTTCACTTGCAAATGGCCCTACATGTGTACATTGACCAATCGATATATATGCATTGCACAGTGACCTGAAGTACTTCTTTCCAGCCTAGATACACCACAGATTCAAGTTCGAGCTTAAAAGCTCAAAGGGTTTGCTTTCATGCCAGCAAGCAGATAGCCACAGTTTCAGAGCTCTATTTCGCTTCCTAACGATAGGAACAAATCTACCTTATTCAGTCATATAGTCAATTTCACTCATTTTTGTCACTTTCTCCCACCAAGCTATAAATAGAATGAAAAGTTTTGATATGCAGAAAAAAATAAAACAAATTGAAAAAGTGCATATTTTAAGTCTTTAGCTCATATTCAATTTTGTAATGGCCAAACATGCACAATGGACCGTTTCGTTGATACTATATATGCATGGCAAGTGATCTGAAGGATCAGCTAGATACATCAAATAGATTCAAGTTCTGGAGCTAAAAGCTCAAAGGAGCGTGTTTTCATGAAAGCGTAGATAGCCACAGTTTCAGAGTTTCAGCTCGCTTCCTAACGGAGATAGGAACAAATTCACTCATTCATTCATATTGTCACATTTGTCAGTGCTTATCATTTCTTCTACTTAGTTGGCGTGAAATTAGAATGAAAAGTTTGACATGCAGAATGAAAAAAACAATTTAAAAAGTGCACATTTTAACTTCAGAAGCTCATATTCACTTCTGCAAATGGCCAAACATGCAGCCATTGGACCAATCGATGCCATATATGCTTTGCACAGTGATCTGAAGGATCTCCTCGCGCTAGATTCACGACAGATTCAAGTTCTGGAGCCGCAAAAGCTCAAAGGAGTGCAGCCATGAACGGCAGAGTAGCCACAGTTTCAGAGCTCTAGCTCGCTTCCAACGAGAGAGAAACAAATTCAATCTCTTATCTTAGTCATACAGTCAATTACTCTATATGTCACATTCAATGAATTATACACAGAATGAAAAGTTTTGACAAGTAGAACCAAAAAAAGAAATTTTTAAAAAAGTGCATATTTTTTAAGTTCAGAAGCTCATATTCACTTGCAAATGCCAAACATGCACACATTGGACCGCTTGATGCCATATATGCATTGCAGTGATCTTGACGGACTTTCAGGCTAGATATACACGACAGATTCTCAGTTCTGAGCTTAAAAGCTCAAAGGAGCGGTTTTAATGAAAGTGCGATAGCCACAGTTTCAGAGCTCTAGCTCTCGCTTCCTAACGGAGATAGGAACAAATTACTCTCATTCAGTCATATAGTCAATTACCTATTTTATTACTTTCCCAATTTAGTTATAAACAGAATGAAAAGTTTTGATATGCAAAAAAAAAATAAGTTTTTAAAAAGTGTATATTTTAAGTTCAGAAGCTCATATTCACTTCAGAACGCCAAACATGCACATTGACCATCTGATGCTATATATGCATTGCACAGTGATTCAAGACTTCTAGGCTAGATACACGCTCAGATTCAAGTTCTGCTTAGTAAAAGCTCAAAGGAGGGTAAGCCATGAAAGTGTATAGCCACAGTTTCAGAGAGCTTCCCAGCTCGCTTCCTAACGGAGATAGAAATAAATTCACTCTCATTCATTCATATAGTCACATTTCACCTATTTTTGTCACTTTCCCCACTTAGTTATGAAACAGAATGAAAAGTTTTGACATGCAGAATTAAAAAAACAATTTTAAAAAAAAGTGCACTATTTTAACTTCAGAAGCTCATATTCACTTCTTGCAATGGCCAACATGCTGATGGACCAACTGATGCATTATATGCATTGTACAGTGATTCGAAGGACTTCCTCAGGCTAGATTCACTAAGATTCAAGTTCTGAAAGCTGAAAAGCTCAAAGTAATGGTTTTTATGAAAGCAAGCAAAGAGAAATAAGTTTCAGAGCTCTAGCTCGCTTCCTAACGGAGATAGGAACAAATCACTCTCATTCAGTCATATAGTCACATTTCACTCATTTTTGTCACTTTCCCACTTAGTTATAAACAGAATGAAAAGTTTTGACATGAAGAATGAAAAAAAATGCTTCTTTTAAAAAAGGTAATATTTTAAGTTCAGAAGCTCATATTCACTTGCAAATGGCCAAACATGCACATTGGACCAATCGATGCCATATATGTACTTGCACAGTGATCTGAAGGACTTCCAGGCTAGATACACGTGACAGATTCAAGTTTTGAGTTTAAAAGCTCAAAGAAGCGTGTTTTCAAGAAAGTGCTGTATAGCCACAGTTCGAGTCAAGCCTGCCTCTAACGGAGATAGGAAATAAATTAATTTTCATTCAGGTCATATAGTCGTTTATTTCATCATTTTGTCACTTTCCCACTTAGTTATACACAGAATGAAAAGTTTTGTTATGCAGAATAAAAAAAAATAAGTTTTCAAAAGTGCATATTTTAAGTTCAGAAGCTCATATTCACTTGGTGAATAAGTAAAAACATGCATATTTTCTGGACCAATCGATGCTATATATGCATTTCGTACATCTAAAGGACTTCCTGAAATAGGATACACGCACAGATTCAAGTTCTGAGCTTAAAAGCTCAAAAGGAGCGTGTTGGTGCAAAGGAGAAGCCAGTTTCAGAGCTCTAGCTCAGTTTCCTAACGGAGGAGTAAAAGCAAATTCAATCTCTATCTTGAAGTCATATAAATACCCTCACTAAGCTTGTCAAATTCAATGAATTATACACAGAATGAAAAGTTTGGAAGCAGAACCAAAAAAAGAAATTTTAAAAAAATGAAGACTATCAGAGCTCATATAACACTTGCAAATGGCCCCACATGTATTTCAACGAATTATTATATATGCATTGCACAGTAGATCTGAAGGATTTATACAGTTACACGACAGATTCAAGTTCTGAGCTTAAAAGCTCAAAGGGAGCGTAAGCTTATGAGAATACAGTTTCAGAGCTCTAGCTCGCTTCCTAACGGAGATAGAAACAACGACTCTCATTCAGTCATATAGTCAATTTCACTCATTTTTGTCACTTTCCCACTTAGTTATAAAATTATAATGAAAAGTTTTGATATGCAGAAAAAAAAAATAAGCTTAAAAAGTGTATATTTTAAGTTCAGAAGCTCATATTCACTTGTGAAACGCTAAACATGCACATTGGACCATTCGATGCCATATATGCATTGCACAGTGATCTGAAGGACTTCCCAGGCTAGATATACGCACAGATTCAAGTTCTGAGCTTAAAAGCTCAAAGGAGGGTGTTTTCATGAAAGTGCGTATAGCCACAGTTTCAGAGCTCTACCGCTTCCTAACGGAGATAGGGAACAAATTTCACTCATTCATTCATATAGTCACATTTCACCTTATTTTGTCACTTTCCCACTTAGTTATGAACAGAATGAAAAGTTTTGATGCAGAATGAAAAACAATTTTAAAAGTACATTTAACTTCAGAAGCTCATATTCACTTGCAAATGGGCCCATGCACATTGGACCAATCGATGCATTATATGTATTGCACAGTGATCTGAAGGACTTCCCAGGCTAGATTCACGAACAGATTCAAGTTCTGAGCTGAAAAGCTCAAAGCAGCGTGTTTTCATGAAAGTGCGTATAGCCACAGTTTCAGAGCTCTAGCTCGCTTCCTAACGGAGATAGGAACAAATTCACTCTCATTCAGTCATATAGTCACATTTCACTCATTTTTGTCACTTTCCCACTTAGTTATAAACAGAATGAAAAGTTTTGACATGAAGAATGAAAAAAAAAAGTTTTTAAAAGTGCATATTTTAAGGTTCAGAAGCTCATATTCACTTTTTGCAAAATGGCTATACATGCACATTGGACCAATCGATGCCATATATGCATTGCACAGTGATCTGAAGGACTTCCGTGCTAGATACACGCACAGATTCAAGTTCTGAGCTTAAAAGCTCAAAGAGCGGTTTTCATGAAAGTGCGATAGCCACAGTTTCAGAGTTTCAGCTCGCTTTCCTAACGGAGATAGAAGCAAATTCAACTTTATTCTCAGTCATACAAACAACCAACCCCAAGTTTGTCACATTCCGAATGAATTATACACAGAATGAAAAGTTTGAAAAGCAGAACCAAAAAAAAAAAGAAATTAAAAAAAAATGCATATTTTCACTTCAGGAGCTCATGTTCA
Organism: Gymnothorax javanicus; assembly: GCA_029692085.1. Classification (NCBI taxonomy): domain Eukaryota; kingdom Metazoa; phylum Chordata; class Actinopteri; order Anguilliformes; family Muraenidae; genus Gymnothorax; species Gymnothorax javanicus. The sequence continues at coordinate 44,803 of JAFJMP010000070.1, read as the reverse complement.
CTTGCAAATGGCCCCACATGTACATTGGACCAACATATGCATTGCACAGTGACCTGAAGTAAATCCCAGGCTAGATACACGCACAGATTCAAGTTCGAGCTTAAAAGCTCAAAGGAGCGTGTTTTCATGAAAGTGCGTATAGCCACAGTTTCAGAGCTCTAGCTCGCTTCCTAACGTAGATAGGAACAAATTCACTCTCATTCAGTCATATAGTCAAATTTCACTCATTTTTGTCACTTTCCCAATTAGTTATAAACAGAATGAAAAGTTTTGATATGCAGAAAAAAAAAAAAAAAAATAAATTTTGAAAAAGTGCATATTTTAAGTTCAGAAGCTCATATTCACTTGCAAATGGCCAAAATACACAATGGACCTGCTCGACACCATATATGCATTGCACAGTGATCTGGCTGACTTCCCAGGCTAGATACACGCTCAGATCTGCCCTGAGCTTTTAAAAAAAAGCTCAAAGGAGCGTGTTTTCATGAGCATGAGAAATACAGTTTCAGAGCTCTAGCTCGCTTCCTAACGTAGATAGGAACAAATTCAATTTCCTATTCATTCATATTGTCACATTTCATTCATAAGCTCGTCACTTTCCCACTTAGTTATGAAACAGGAATGAAAAGTTTTGACATGCAGAATGAAAAAACAATTTAAAAAGTGCACATTTTAACTTCAGAGTTTCATATCACTGTAAATGGCCAAACATGCACATTGGACCAATCGATGCCATATATGCTTTTGCACAGATCTGAAGGACTTCCCAGGCTAGATTCATGACAGATTCCGTTCTTGAGCTTAAAAGTCAAAGGAGCGTGGTTTCATGAACAACGTGTGCGATAGCCACAGTTTCGAGCTCTAGCTCGCTCTCGAACGGAGATAGGAACAATCTACTCATTCAGTCATATAGTCACATTTCACTCTTATTTTATTTCACTTTCCCAATTTAGTTATACACAGAATGAAAAGTTTTATATGCAGAATAAAAATAAATAAATTTTGGAAAAAAAGTGCATATTTTAAGTCTGTAGAAGCCTGGCATTCACTTGCAAATGGCCAAACATGCACATTGGACCGCTCTGATGCCATATATGCATTGCACAGTGATCTGACGGATGTCCCAGGCTAGATACACGCACAGATTCAAGTCTGGAGCTTAAAGCCCGCGAGCGTGTTTTCAAGGAAAGTGCTGTGATAGCCACAGTTTCAGAGCTCTAGCTCGCTTCCTAAATCGAGATAGGAACAAATTCACTTATTCAGTCATAGTCACATTTCTACTCATTTTTGTCACTTCCCCAATTAGTTATAAACAGAATGAAAAGTGAACATGCTAGGTAGAATGAAAAAAAATAAGTTTTTAAAAAAGTGCATATTTTAAGTTCAGAAGCTCATATTCACTTGCAAATGGCCAAACATGCACATTGGACCAATCGATGCATGATATGCATTGCAAAGTGATCTGAAGGACTTCCCAGGCTAGATACACGCACAGATTCAAGTTCTGTGCTTAAAAGCTCAAAGGAGCGTGTTTTCATGAAAGTGCGTATAGCCACAGTTTCAGAGCTCTAGCTCGTCAGAACGGAGATAGGAACAAATTCACTTATTCAGTCATATAGTCACATTTCACCTATTTTGTCACTTCCCACTTAGTTATACACAGAATGAAAAGTTTTATATGCAGAATAAAAAAAAAATAAGTTTAAAAGTGCATATTTCTTAAGTTCAGAAGCTCATATTCACTTGCAAATGGCAAAAACATGTAATATTGGAATCAATCGATGCTATATATGCATTTTTCAAAGATTCTAAAGGACTTCCAGCTAGATACACGCAGATCTGCCTTGCTTAAAAGCTCAAAGGAGCGTGTGGTTTTCATGAAAGTGATAGCCACAGCTCTCAGAGCTCTAGCTCGCTTCCTAACTGAGATAGAAGCAAATTCAATCTCATTCAGCTTCACAGTCAAATTTCACTCAAGTTTGTCAAATTCAATGAATTATAGCACAGAATGAAAAGTTTTGAAAAGCAGAACCAAAAAAGAAATTTTAAAAAATGCATTATCTTCACTTCAGGAGCTCATGTTCACTTGCAATGGGCCCCATGTACATTAACCAATCGATGCTGCCATATATGCATTGCACAGTGACCTGAAGGACTTTTCCAGCCTAGATATTGACGCACAGATTCAAGTTCGGAGCTTAAAAAGCTCAAAGGAGCGGTTTTCATGAAAGTGCGATAGCCACAGTTTCAGAGTTTCTAGCCTTTCCTAACGGAGATAGGAATGAAATTCACTCTCATCTTATCTTATATATAGTCATTTACTCATTTTGTCACTTTCCCACTTAGTTATAAACAGAATGAAAAGTTTTGATATGCAGAAAAAAAAAAAAAAGTTTTTAAAAAAGTGCATATTAAGTTCAGAAGCTCATATTCACTTGCAAATGGCCAAACATGCACATTGGACCAATCTATGCCATATATGCATTGCACAGTGATCTCAAGGAATCCCAGGCTAGATATACGCACAGATTCAAGTTCTGAGCTTAAAAGCTCAAAGGAGCGTGTTTTCATGAAAAGGAGGCCACAGTTTCAGAGTTTCAGCTTCCTAAATCTGAGGATAGGAACAAATTCACTCATTCATTCATATAGTCACATTTAATTTTATTTCTTATTACTTTCTACTTAGTTATGAACAGAATGAAAAGTTTTGACATGCAGAATGAAAAAACAATTTTAAAAAGTGCATATTTTAACTTCAGAAGCTCATATTCACTTCTGTAAATGTACAAACATGCACATTGGACCAATCGATGCATTATATGTAATGCTGTACAGTGATTCAGAAGGACTTCCCAGGCTAGATCTCACGAACAGATTCAAGTTCTGAGCTGAAAAGCTCAGCAGCGTAGCCATGAGTGCGTGAGGAAGCCACAGTTTCAGAGCTCTAGCTCGCTTCCTAACGGAGATAGGAACAACTACTCTCATTCAGTCATATAGCTCACATTTCACTCATTTTGCTACTTTCCCACTTAGTTATAAAACAGAATGAAAAAGTTTGACATGAAGAATGAAAAAAAAAAAACAAGTTTTTAAAAGTGCATATTTTAAGTCTGTAGTTCATATTCACTTGCAAATGGCTATACATGCACATTGGACCAATCGATGCCATATATGCATTGCACAGTGATCTGAAGGACTTCCCAGGCTAGATACACGCACAGATTCAAGTTCTGAGCTTAAAAGCTCAAAGGAGCGGTTTTCATGAAAGTGCGAGTAGCCAGTTTCAGAGCCAGCCTGCCTAACGGAGATAGAAGGAAATTCAATCATTCAGTCATACAGCCAAATTTCTACTCAAGTAAGGCTCAAGCATTCAATGCAGAATTATATTACAGAATGAAAAGTTTTACAAGCAGAACCAAAAAAAGAAATTTTTAAAAAGTGCATATCTTCACTTCAGGAGCTCATATTCATTGCAATGGCCCTATGTACATTGAACTAATCGATGCCATATATGCATTTCACAGTGATCTGAAGGACTTCCCAGGCTACACGCGACAGATTCAGTTCTGAGCTTAAAAGCCCAAAGGAGCGTGTTTTCAAGTGAAAGGAGGCCACAGTTTCAGAGTTTCTAGCTCGCTTCCTAACGGAGATAGGAACAAATTCTACCTCATTCATTCATATAGTCAAATTTTACCTATTTTTGTCACTTTCCCAATTTAGTTATAAAACAGAATGAAAAGCTTGATATGGCAGAAAAAAAAAAGTTTTTAAAAAGTGTATATTTTAAGTTCAGAAGCTCTGGTATTCACTTGCAACGGCCAAACATGCACATTGGACCATTCGATGCTATATATATGCATTGCACAGTGATCTGAAGGACTTCCCAGGCTAGATACACGCTCAGATTCAAGTTCTGGAGCTTAAAAGCTCAAAAGGAGGGTGTTTTTCATGAAAAGGATAGCTACAGTTTGAGTTTCACTGCCTAACTTGGAGATAGGAACAAATTCACTCTCAATGGTCTCATATAGTCACATTTCACTATTTTTACTTTCCCACTTAGTTATGAACAGAATGAAAAGTTTTGAGACATGCAGAATGAAAAAACAATTCTTTTAAAAAAGTGCACATTTTAACTTCAGAAGCTCATATTCACTGCAAATGGCCACATGCACATTGGACCACTGATGCATTATATGCGCTGCACAGTGATCTGAAGGACTTTCAGGCTAGATTCATACGAACAGATTCAAGTTCTGAGCTGAGCCCAGCAGCGTGTTTTCATGAAAGTGCTGTGATAGCCACAGTTTCAGAGCTCTAGCTCGCTTCCTAACGGAGATAGGAAACAAATTAATTTCATTCAAATATATAGTCAAGATTTCACTCATTTTGCCACTTCTTCCACTTAGTTATAAACAGAATGAAAAGTTTTGACATGAAGAATGAAAAAAAATAAGTTTTTTAAAAAAGTGCATTATTTAAGTTCAGAAGCTCATATTCACTTCTGTAAATGGCTAAGGGCATGATGCACATTGGACCAATCGATGCCATATATGCATTGCACAGTGATCTGAAGGACTTCCCAGGCTAGATACACGCACAGATTCAAGTTCTGAGCTTAAAAGCTCAAAGGAGCAGAGCCATGAAAGTGCGTATAGCCACAGTTTCAGAGCTCTAGCTCATTTCCTACGGAGATAGAAGCAACTAACTTATCTGAAGTCATACAGTCAAATTTACCAAGCATGTCATACATTCCGAATGAATTTATATGAGAATGGAAAAAAGTTTTGACAAGCAGAACCAAAAAAGAAATTTCAAAAAAGTGCATATCTTTCACTTCAGGAGCTCATATTCACTTGCAGTAAATGGCATTCACATGTACATTGGACCAATCGATGCCATATGCATTTCACAGGATCTGAAGGACTTCCCAGGCTAGATACACGCCCAGATTTCAAGTTCTGAGCTTAAAAAGCTCAAAGGAGCGGTTTTCATGAAAGTGATAGCCACAGCCTCTAGAGCTCTAGCTCAGCTTCCAACGGAGATAGAACAAATTACCTCATTCAGTCATATAGCCAATTTCATCATATTTTTTTGTCACTTTCCCACTTAGTTATAAAACAGAATGAAAAGTTTTGATATGCAGAAAAAAAAATAAGCTTTTAAAAAGTGTATATTTAAGTTCAGAAGTCATATTCACTTGCAACGGCCAAACACATGCACATTGGACCCGTCTGATGCCATATGCATTTGCACAGTGATCTGAAGGACTTCCCAGGCTAGATACACGCTTAGATTCAAGTTCTGAGCTTTTAAAAGCTCAAAGGAGGGTGTGTTTTCTATGAAAGTGATAGCCACAGTTTCAGAGTTTCTAGCCTGCTTCCTAACGGAGATAGGGAAACCAAATTCACTTTCATTCATTCATATAGTCAAGATTTCACTCATTTTGTCACTTCCCACTTAGTTATGAACAGAATGAAAAGTTTTGACATGGTAATGAAAAAACAATTTTTAAAGTACATTTTAACTTCAGAAGCTCATATTCACTTGCAAATGGCCAAACATGCACATTGGACCAATCGATGCATTATATGCATTGCACAAGGATCTGAAGGACTTGTTAGATTCACGAACAGATTCCAAGTTCTGAGCTGAAAAGCCTAAAGCAGCGTGTGTTTTTCATGAGTGCGTATAGCCACAGCTCTCAGAGCTCTAGCTCGCTTCCTAACGGAGATAGGAACAATTCACCATTCAGTCATAGTCACATTTCACTATTTTTTGTCACTTTCCCAATTTAGTTATAAACATTAGAATGAAAAGTTTTGACATGAAGAATGAAAAAAAAATAAGTTTTTAAAAAGGGTATATTTTTTAAGTTCAGAAGCCTATTCACTCTGCAAATGGCTATACATGCAATATTGGACCAATCGGATGCTATATATGCATTGCACACAGTGATCTGAAGGATTCCCAGGCTAGATAATAGCTTGCACAGATTCAAGTTCTGAGCTAAAAGCTCAAAGGAGCGTGTTTTCATGAAAGTGCGTATAGCCACAGTTTCAGGAAAGACACGCTTCCTAACGGAGATAGAAGTAAATTCAACTTATCTAGTCATACAGTCAAATTTCACTCAAGTTTGTCAAATTCCGAATGAATTATACACAGAATGAAAAGTTTTGAAAAGCAGAACCAAAAAAAAGAAATTTTTAAAAAAAATGCATATCTTCACTTCAGGAGCTCATACCACTTTGGTAAAATGGCCCCATGCACATTATTGACCAATCGATGCCATATATGCATTGCACAGTGACCTGAAGTACTTTCCAGCCTAGATACACGCACAGATTCAAGTTCGAGCTTAAAAGCTCAAAGGAGTGCAGGTTTTCAAGTGAAAGTGCGATAGCCACAGTTTCAGAGCGCTCAGCTCGCTCAACCGAGAGATAGGAACAAATTAATTTCATTCAGTCATAGTCACCCTCACTCATTTTTGTCACTCTTCCCAATTATTATAAACAGAATGAAAAGTTTTGATATGCAGAAAAAAAATAAATAAATTTTGAAAAAGGTAAGTATTTTAAGTTCAGAAGTCATATTCACTTGTAACACAAACATGCACAATGGACTGTCTGATACCATATATGCATTGCACAGTGATCTGAAGGACTTCCCAGGCTAGATACAGCTCAGATTCAAGTTCTGAGCTTAAAAGCTCAAAGGAGCGTGGTTTTCATGAAAGTGTAGCCACAGTTTCAGAGCTCTAGCTCGCTTCCTAACGGAGATAGGAACAAATTCACTCTCATTCATTCATATTGTCACATTTCACTCATGTTTGTCACTTCCCACTTAGTTATACACAGAATGAAAAGTTTTGACATGCAGAATAAAAAAAAAATTTTAAAAAGTGCATATTTTAACTTCAGAAGCTCATATTTACTTGCAAATGGCCATACATGTACATTGGACCAATCGATGCTATATATGCATTGCACAGTGATCTGAAGGACTTCCCAAGCTAGATACACGCACAGATTCAAGTTCTGAGCTTAAAAGCTCAAAGGAGCGTGTTTTCATGAACGCGATAGCTACAGTTTCAGAGCTCTAGCCTTGGCTTTCCCGAACGGAGTATAGGAACAAATTCAACTTATTCAGTCATACAGTCAAATTTCACTCAAGTATGTCACATTCCGAATGAATTATACACAGAATGAAAAAAGTGCATATTTTAAGTTCAGAAGCTCATATTCACTTGCAAATGGCCAAACATGCACATTGGACCGTTCGATGCCATATATGCATTGCACAGTGATCTGACGGACTTCCCAGGCTAGATACACGCACAGATTCAAGTTCTGAGCTTAAAAGCTCAAAGGAGCGTGTTTTAATGAAAGTGCGTATAGCCACAGTTTCAGAGCTCTAGCTCGCTTCCTAACGGAGATAGGAACAAATTCACTCTCATTCAGTCATATAGTCACATTTCACTCATTTTTGTCACTTTCCCACTTAGTTATAAATGAATGAAAAGTTTCATATGCAGAAAAAAAAAAATAAGTTTTAAAAAGTGTATATTTTAAGTTCAGAAGCTCATATTCACTTGTAAACGGCCAAACATGCACATTGGACTATTCGATGCTATATATGCATTGCACAGTGATCTGGAAGGACTTCAGGCTAGGGATACACACGCTCAGATTCAAGTTCTGAGCTTAAAAGCTCAAAGGAGGGTGTTTTCATGAAAGTGTATAGCCACAGTTTCAGAGTTTCTAGCCTGCTTCCAACGGAGATAGGGAACAAATTCAATTCTCATTCATTCATATAGTCACATTTCACCCTATCATTTTTGTCATTACTTTCCCACTTAGTTATGAACAGAATGAAAAGTTTTGACATGCAGAATGAAAAAAAAACAATTTTTAAAAAAGTGCAATATTTTAACTTCAGAAGCTCATATTCACTTGCAAATGGCCAAACATGCACATTGGACCAATCGATGCATTATATGCATTGCACAGTGATCTGAAGGACTTCCCAGGCTAGATTCACGAACAGATTCAAGTTCTGAGCTGAAAAGCTCAAAGCAGCGTGTTTTCATGAAAGTGCGTATAGCCACAGTTTCAGAGCTCTAGCTCGCTTCCTAACGGAGATAGGAACAAATTCACTCTCATTCAGTCATATAGTCACATTTCACTCATGTTTGTTACTTTCCCACTTAGTTATAAACAGAATGAAAAGTTTTGACATGAAGAATGAAAAAAATAAGTTTTTAAAAAAGTGCATATTTTAAGTTCAGAAGCTCATATTCACTTGTAAATGGCCAAACATGCACATTGGACCAATCGATGCCATATATGCATTGCACAGTGATCTGAAGGACTTCCCAGGCTAGATACACGCACAGATTCAAGTTCTGAGCTTAAAAGCTCAAAGGAGCGTGGTTTTCGCCAGAAAGTGTGTATAGCCACAGTTTCCCAGAGCTCTAGCTCGCTTCCTAACGGAGATAGGAACAAATTCACTCTCATCTAGTCATATAGTCACATTTCACTCATTTTTTGGTTACTTTCCCACTTAGTTATACACAGAATGTTTTGTTATGCAGAATAAAAAAAATAAGTTTTTAAAAAGTGCATATTTTTAAGTTCAGAAGCTCATATTCACTTGCAAATGGCAAAACATGCAATATTGGACCAATCGATGCCATATATGCATTGCACAGTGATCTGAAGGATCTCCCAGGCTAGATACACGTGATTCTCCAAGTTCTGAGCTTAAAAGCTCAAAGGAGTGTGTTTTCATGAAAGTGCGTATAGCCACAGTTTCAGAGCTCTAGCTCGCTTCCTAACGGAGATAGAAGCAAATTCAATCTCATTCAGTCATATAGTCACCCCTCACTAAGTTTGTCAAATCTGAATGAATTATACACAGAATGAAAAGTTTTGAAAGCAGAACCAAAAAAAGAAATTTTAAAAAAAAATGCACATCTTCACTTCAGGAGCCTATGTTCACTCTGCAAAATGGCCCCCACATGTACATTGGACCAATTCGATGCCACATATGCATTGTACAGTGATCTGAAGGACTTCCCAGGCTAGATACACGCACAGATTCAAGTTCTGAGCTTAAAAGCTCAAAGGAGCGTGTTTTTCATGAAAGTGCGTATAAGCCAGTTTCAGAGCTCTAGCTCGCTTCCTAACGGAGATAGGAACAAATCCACTCTCATTCAGTCATATAGTCAAATTTCACTCATTTTTTGTCACTTTCCCACTTAGTTATAAACAGAATGAAAAGTTTTGATATGCAGAAAAAAAAAATAAGTTTTTAAAAAAGTGTATATTTTAAGTTCAGAAGCTCATATTCACTTGCAAACGGCCAAACATGCACATTGGACCATTCGATGCCATATATGCATTGCACAGTGATCTGAAGGACTTCCCAGGCTAGATACACGCTCAGATTCAAGTTCTGAGCTTAAAAGCTCAAAGGAGCGTGTTTTCATGAACGTGCGTATAGCCACAGTTTCAGAGCTCTAGCTCGCTTCCTAACGGAGATAGGAACAAATTCACTCTCATTCAGTCATATAGTCACATTTCACTCATTTTTGTCACTTTCCCACTTAGTTATACAGAATGAAAAAGTTTTGTTATGCAGAATAAAAATAAATAAATTTTTGAAAAAAGTGCATATTTTAAGTTCAGAAGCTCATATTCACTTTGCAAATGGCTATACATGCACATTGGACCCTTCGATGCCATATATGCATTGCACAGTGATCTGACGGACTTCCCAGGCTAGATACGCACAGACCAAGTTCTGGCTTAAAAGCTCAAAGGAGCGTGTTTTTTCATGAAAGTGCGTGATAGCCACAGTTTCAGAGCTCTAGCTAAGCTTCCTAACGGAGATAGAACAAATTCACTCATTCAGTCATATAGTCACATTTCACTCATTTTTGTCACTTTCCCAATTAGTTATACACAGAATGAAAAGTTTTGACATGAAGAATGAAAAAAAAATAAGTTTTTAAAAAAGTGCATATTTTAAGATCAGAAGCTCATATTCACTTGCAAATGGCAAAACATGCACATTGGACCAATCGATGCCATATATGCATTGCACAGTGATCTGAAGGACTTCCCAGGCAAGATACACGCACAGATTCAAGTTCTGAGCTTAAAAGCTCAAAGGAGCGTGTTTTAATGAAAGTGCGTATAGCCACAGTTTCAGAGCTCTAGCTCGCTTCCTAACGGAGATAGAAGCAAATTCAATCTCATTCAGTCATACAGTCAAATTTCACTCAAGTTTGTCAAATTCCGAATGAATTATACACAGAATGAAAAGTTTTGAAAAGCAGAACCAAAAAAAAGAAATTTTTAAAAAAAATGCATATCTTCACTTCAGGAGCTCATGTTCACTTGCAAATGGCCCTACATGTACATTGGACCAATCGATGCCATATATGCATTGCACAGTGACCTGAAGGACTTTCCAGCCTAGATACACGCACAGATTCAAGTTCGGAGCTTAAAAGCTCAAAGGAGCGTGTTTTCATGAAAGTGCGTATAGCCACAGTTTCAGAGCTCTAGCTCGCTTCCTAACGTAGATAGGAACAAATTCACTCTCATTCAGTCATATAGTCAAATTTCACTCATTTTTGTCACTTTCCCACTTAGTTATAAACAGAATGAAAAGTTTTGATATGCAAAAAAAAAATAAATAAATTTTGAAAAAAGTGCATATTTTAAGTTCAGAAGCTCATATTCAGCACAAATGGTCAAACATGCACAATGGACCGTTCGATGCCATATATGCATTGCACAGTGATCTGAAGGACTTCCCAGGCTAGATACACGCTCAGATTCAAGTTCTGAGCTTAAAAGCTCAAAGGAGCGTGTTTTCATGAAAGTGCGTATAGCCACAGTTTCAGAGCTCTAGCTCGCTTCCTAACGGAGATAGGAACAAATTCACTCTCATTCATTCATATTGTCACATTTCATTCATGTTTGTCACTTTCCCACTTAGTTATGAACAGAATGAAAAGTTTTGACATGCAGAATGAAAAAAAAACAATTTTTAAAAAAGTGCACATTTTAACTTCAGAAGCTCATATTCACTTACCAAATGGCCAAACATGCACATTGGATGTCGATGCCATATATACTTTGCACAGTGATCTGAAGGACTTCCAGGTTAGATTCTTGCACAGATTCAAGTTCTGGAGCTTAAAAGCTCAAAGGAGCGTGTTTTCATGAACGCAAGGAGGCCACAGTTTTCAGAGCTCTAGCTCGCTTCCTAACGGAGATAGGAACAAATTCACTCTCATTCAGTCATATAGTCACATTTCACTCATTTTGTCCTTTTTTCCCACTTAGTTATACACAGAATGAAAAGTTTTGTTATGCAGAATAAAAAATAAATAAATTTTGAAAAAGTGCATATTTTAAGTTCAGAAGCTCATATTCACTTGCAAATGGCCAAACATGCACATTGGACCGTTCGATGCCATATATGCATTGCACAGTGCGATTGGACTTCCCAGGCTAGATACACGCACAGATTCAAGTTCTGAGCTTAAAAGCTCAAGGAGCGGTTTTCATGAAAGCGCGATAGCTACAGTTTCAGAGCTCTAGCTCGCTTCCTAACGGAGATAGGAACAATTCACTCTCATTCAGTCATATAGTCACATTTCACTCATTTTGTCACTTTCCCAATTAGTTATAAACAGAATGAAAAGTTTTGACATGAAGAATGAAAAAAAATAAGTTTTTAAAAAAGTGCATATTTTAAGTTCAGAAGCTCATATTCACTTGCAAATGGCCAAACATGCACATTGGACCAATCGATGCATGATATGCATTGCAAAGTGATCTGAAGGACTTCCCAGGCTAGATACACGCACAGATTCAAGTTCTGAGCTTAAAAGCTCAAAGGAGCGTGTTTTCATGAAAGTCGATAGCCACAGTTTCAGAACTCTAGCCTTTCCTAACGGAGATAGGAACAAATTCACTCTCATTCAGTCATATAGTCACATTTCATCATTTTTGTCTTTTCCCACTTAGTTATAAACAGAATGAAAAGTTTTGACATGAAGAATGAAAAAAAATAAGTTTTTAAAAAAGTGCATATTTTAAGTTCAGAAGCTCATATTCACTTGCAAATGGCTATACATGCACATTGGACCAATCGATGCAAGATATGCATTGCAAAGTGATCTGAAGGACTTCCCAGGCTAGATACACGCACAGATTCAAGTTCTGAGCTTAAAAAAGCTCAAAGGAGTGTGTTTTCATGAAAGTCTTGATATAGCCACAGTTTCAGAGCTCTAGCTCGCTTCCTAACGGAGTGTTCTGACCCGGTCTAGGGCAGGCAGCAACAGGTAGAGAAAGTAAGGGAAGGACGGCGGGAAGAAGTGTAAAAGGCACGAATAGCACGCTGCTCAGTTACTCTGGTCCCCATCTGCCCAACCAGAGCTAAACTATTCTCACGGCTACTCTTCGAAGGTTCGGCTGGCTCGCTGCTTTTTAAACACTGAGCTCCCAACTCTCAGTCCGCAAATAAAGACTGAGGAACGGATAGTGTGCCCCTTTGGAAACAAGTTTCCACCCAGAATCACCTTCAAAAAATAATAAAGGAAAAATAACAAAAGCAAAATAATAAAGAAGTGCCCCGATGGAAGGACTGTGAGATCCAGCTGGGAGCACACTGACTAACCAGAGTAAACCTAACAGCGTATTTAAAAAGGGCGAGACGAGAGGGGTAGTCAGATACAGAACCGAGGTCAAACACCGGAATTCACCAAGCAACCAAACCAAAACGCAAGGGCTAGAATTCTAGTCAAATGGGACAGGCTAAGGGTCAACTACCACAATTCAAACAAACTAAAATAAAGGCACACGGCGAGAATCGTAAATCCAAAGGCAGTCCGAGTCAACACAGAAGGCAGTACAATACTCTCAGGTCGTGAACGCTTAGTTACAGATCGGAAGAGTTAGTCTCCGCGTTTAACACTAGCCCGCGCCTTTTCAAGATGCAAACCGAAACGGAAGTGTCAGGACCTTAGGCTTAACCAAAAAAAAAAAAAAAAAAACAAAGATAACAGATTTCAAGCACAGATTCACAAATGTACGACAGGGTCGAATACCCCTTTTAAGAGAAAACCTAGGGTCTAGGTTTTCCTTAAGTTAGCAACGGAAAGGGCATCAGCAACAATATTCTGTGCACCTTTCTTATGCATTATTACCAGATTGAAACTTTGCACAATTAGGGGACCAACGCGATGAGTCGGTGATTAGAGTTTGCACATGCGTTGAAGAAAAACGAGGGGTTGTGGTCTGTATAGACTGAACAGGGTTTGAGCTTGAGCCAAGGTACACCTCAAAATGCTGGAGTGCCAGAAGAAGCAAGAGCTTTTTTTTCAATGGTACTATATGCAAACTGGTGACGAGCAAATTTCTTGAAAAAATAAGAGACTGGATGATCAACACCAAGATGGTCCTCCTGAAGCAACACAGCTCCAACACCAGAGCCACTAGCATCTACTCCAGTTTGAATGGTGCAGAGAAGTTTGGGGCAGACAGAACTGGAGCACTACACAAAAAAGGCTTTTTTACAGCATCAAAGGCTTTCTGACAAGTTGGAGACCAAATAAAATTCTGTGTTTTCGAAGAAGATCTGTAAGAGGCGATACTACATCAGAGAAGTTTCTGCAGAAACTGCGATAATATCCAGCCATGCCAAGAAAGCGCCGCAGTTCTCGCTTTGTCTTAGGAGGTGGGAAGTTGCTAATAGCCTGAACCTTAGCATCCAATGGACGAACAGCCCCTGTCCAACCCTCTTACCTAAATAATCAACGGTTCCATGGCCAAATTCACATTTAGCTAGATTTAGAGGAGAGAAGCATCCTGAAAAGCGTGAAAACACCCTTTTCAAGGTACAGAGGTGGTCTCCCATGTGGCTGAATATATTACAACATCATCCAGGTAGGCTTGCAGTTTTCAATATTAGCTAGAACCCGATTCATCAGCCTCTGAAAGGTTGCTGGGGCATTTCGTAGTCCGAAAGCCATTACCGCGGTACTTCAGGAAAAAGAGTCAGGAGTGGCAAAAAGGCGGAGATCTCTAGAAGCCCGATCAGTTAATGGAACCTGCCAGTAGCCTTTTAGGAGATCCAACTTTGTCACATACTTTGCATTTCCAATTCGGCTTAAACACAATCTTCCATTCTTGGGAGGGGGAAATGAATCAGCTTTTGGTAATAGCATTAACCTTTCTATAATCCGTGCAGAAACGAAGGTGCCATCAGGTTTAGGCACTAGCAAACATGGTGAGCTCCAGGGGCTTGAACTAGGAATATGAAAGGCCATTGGCAACAAGATACTCAGTTTCCTTCTTCATGATAGCCCGCTTTTGATGGGTTCGCCCTGTATGCATTTGTTTGATTGGAGGATTATCTCCAACATCGATGTCATGTTGTAGGACTGTAGTTCTGGGACGGGGTATCTGAGAAAAGTGAAGGATATGCCTCAATTAAATGCAAAAATATCAGATTGCTCGAACTGGACAAATGAGACAATTTAGTGGGGAGAAATGACAGCGTCTCAGAATTAGGTAAACGGGAGCAGATAGAGAAGTACTTCCTTGATTGAGGGCCGTCCACCTCTGGAGAGTACTCAGACAGGGACACTTCAGCAGAAACCAATGCAACTGGACTGGGGATTGGGGATGAAGAGGTTTCATTTTCAGAGCGCGAGATATAAGACTTTAACATATTTATGTGGCAAACCACGAGATTTCCGTCTTCTATCTGGTGTCGTTATAACATAATCAGTACCACTTAGCTTCTTCATGTATAACATAGGGCCCACAGAACTTTGCCTGGAGGGCAGAACCAGGCACAGGTAGCAACACTAGAACTTTATCACCCTCCCTAAATGAGCGCTGGACAGACTGGGCTGATCAAAAGTGAAGCTTCATTTTATCCTGAGAGGAGGCCAAAGAAGATTTAGCAAGATCCCATGCAGCATGCAAACGCTTTGTGAATGAGGCAATATAATCATGCACACTTTTCATAGTAGACTGCTCCTGATCTGTTGACAACCAACTCTCCTGAAGTATCTTTAATGGGCCACGGATAGTGTGACCAAACACCAACTCAGAAGGGCTAAAACCAAGAGACTCCTGTACCGTGGAACGTGCAGCAAAAAGCAGCAAGGAAGGCCTCCTCCCAGTCCTTACCCTGGGCAATACAGGGCGTCCGTAGTATGGGATTTCAGTGTCTGATGGAACCTTCCAGAGCTCCTTGAGACTCTGGGTGATATGCACTTGAAACGCCATGTTTAATTTTTAATTGCTTAAGGACCTTGCCAAACAACCCGACATAAAATTAGAACCTTGATCAGACTGGATGAACTTTGGTAATCCAAAAGTAGAACAAAATTTGATTAACGCCTTCACAATAACATGTGCCTTTAGTGTGCGCATGAGTGGCACTGCCTCAGGTAACGCTGTCAGCAGCACACATTAAGGTCAATAGATACATGTGACCAGACTTTGACCGTGGGAAGGGACCGACGCAATCAATTATAATCCTTTTTCAAAAGGTTCCCCCATAACAGGAATGGGCTTGAGGGGAGCAGGAGGAATTATTTGATTGGGGTTCAAGAATTTGACAAAGGCATGACAAGAACGGCAATACCGAGACATCTGACTTCATACCAGGCTAAAAAAAAATGTTTTAACATTCGATCATAAGTTTTTCGAACGCCAAGATGGCCAGAGAGTTCATGGTCATAACTACACATAGCACTTCTTGTCTATAGGATTTAGGGAACAACCACTTGTATAACAGAACCCACTCTGTTTTCAGAGCTAGGGGGAGCCCATTTGCGCATAAGCACTCATTTTGAAAAAAATAGGTCACTGACGACTGTGGCCGTTCATGTTTGTGTTCGGCAGCAGAAAAACACGAGGACAAAGACTCATCAGCTCGCTGGGCAGCAGCCAGCTGTTGTCTCCCTAATAACAACTGAGGATAACATTTGTCTGAACTAATTTCACTACTAGAGACGTTGTCAGAACCAGAACCAGCATCGCCACCGCAGCGCCCAGAGTTAATCGCCACCTTTTCAGACTCAGGATTATCTCCCAGAAAAGTCCCAGTGAGATCGACCGCGTCTTGAAATTTGCGAGCCTGAGCGCGAGTTACTACACACGCAGGGAAAACAGAAGGAAACTCTATAGCCACATTATCAATAGTTTCGTCCGTGCTTGGCTCATCAGTAACTTCTGGTAGAGAGAACACATTTCCCCCCGCTAAATCATTACCAAGTATAAACGAAACACCTTTAACCGGCAACTCAGAACAAATCGCCACTTTCACAAAGCCTGAAACCAAGTCAGATTGCAAAAAAAACGGTATGCAAGGGAGCTTTCATTATGCTTAGTGCAATGCCTTGAACCAACACATCAGCACCGCAACTGGTGTGCTCCGAAAATGGCAGTACACTGTCAAGAATGAACGACTGCGCAGAGCCAGTATCCCGCAATATTCGAAGGGGAATTGAAGTTCCCGAATCTGAAAGAGATACAGCACCAGTTAAAATAAACGGTTCGAACGCCGTATCTAAACATGAATCGGAATTCGTAACATCGGAATGGGAAGGTGGGGAGTGGACTAGACCAACACTTTTAGGAGATGACTGGGACTGCTGATTTTTTACGCTAAGCGTTGGACAAGCAGCAATGAAGTGTCCAATTTCGTGGCAGTAAAAAACACTCCTGCGAGTCAGCAGCACCTCCAGAGGGTTTACCTTCCCTATCCGCACTCAGCGGAGCTTCGCTTTGAGAGGCATTGTTGAACTCCAGAACGCCCCGGAGTGGCGGGAAGACTGACTTATGCGTGAGCACAAACTCATCAGCGAAAAACAGCGGCTTCATTTAATGATGACACCTTTTGTTCATTTAAATAAACCACAATTCTATTCGAATACAGTTCTTGAACTCCTCGGCAATAACAACTCCCTTAGTTGTTCAAAGGTAGTAACCTTGCTTGCGAGCACCACTTATCAAAAGAACAGTTTTTCTCACGAGCAACTCCATGAACGTCTGCTTGGCGGCTTTCACGAATTTCCTGAATTTTGCCGATAAGCTTCTGGGACAAGTTCATAAGCACGCAGTACAGTAGCTTTAACTATGTCATAGTCCAAACTTTCTTCCAAAGACAAGGTCGAACACCTCCTGAGCCTTGCCAACTAAATTTACATTGCAACAGCAAAGACCAGACGCTTTTTGGCCAATTTAAAGTAGAAGCAATTCGTTCAAATACAGGAAAGTATTTGTTCTGCTTCGCTTCTCTGAAAGGAGGTACTAAACGAATCTGACGACTGACATCAAAATCGGCCGAACTCATTGCTACGGTGCCTTGGGTAACTGCCGGAATAGGGGATGAGGAACTGACGGGCAAACGAGCAGCAGGGCAGGTGAACCCATCAGAGACTTACGCGGCATTGGAGTTGGCTTCAATCCTTCTTCGCCCGTAGCTCCAGTTCCCTTTAATTTCACCTGGCGGTCCGTTTCCAGCTCAAACGCTCGGAGTTTAGAAAGCTGGGTTTCGTAATCCTGCCTGCTCAATTCGAGGTCTAGTTCCTTCAAGCGGAGCGTTAACATGGGATCCTCCTTAAAAGCGTGAATCAGCGGGATCTATGCGTGGAGAGACAGATCCGGCTTCGGCCTTCGCCGCAACCGAAGTCTGTGGTGCCACTGACTCGAAGCAACACCCGTGACTCCTGTCTTCCTCAGGTAGGATTCCCGCTCAAGAAACTCCTGATACAGCACCGTCTTTATTTCCCTTTTTGTTTTATACTTAGGCACCGAAATGCTAAAGAAATCTGCAAGGAGTAGGAGATCATCCTTGCGGCAGAGTTCAAATTGTTCAATAGTGGGGAAAAAACAAATTCATCGAAATCAAATTTAGACATGTTTGCAGCTAGAACAGTTTATTTAAGACGAGCCCCCAATTCTGTTACGACCCGGTCTAGGGCAGGCAGCAACAGGTAGAGAAAGTAAGGGAAGGACGGGCGGGAAGAAGTGTAAAAGGCACGAATAGCACGCTGCTCAGTTACTCTGGTCCCTATCTGCCTAACCAGAGCTAAACTATTCCTACTATTTCTCTTCGAAGGTTCGCTGGCTCAAGCGGCTTTTAAACACTGAGCTCCTGAACTCTCAGTCCATAAACAAAGACTGAGGGAACGGATAGTGTACCCCCTTTGGAAACAAGTTTTCACCCAGAATCACCTCAAAAAAATAATAAAGGAAAAATAACAAAAGCAAAATAATAAAGAAGTGCCCGATGGAAGGACTGTGAGATCCAGCTGGGAGCACACTGACTAACCAGAGTAAACCTAACAGCGTACGAAAAGGGCGCGAGACGAGAGGGTAGTCAGATACAGAACCGAGGTCAAACACCGGGAATTCACAAACAACCAAACCAAAACGCAAGGGCTAGAATTCTAGTCAAATGGGACAGGCTAAGGGTCAACCACCACAATTCAAACAAACCAAATAAAGGGCACGGCGAGAATCGTAAATCCAAAGGCAGTCCGAGTCAACACAGAAGGCAGTACAATACTCTCAGGTCGTGAACGCTAGTTACAGATCGGAAGAGCTAGTCTCCGCGGTTTAACACTAGCCGCGCCTTTTCAAGATGCAAACCGGAAACGGAAGTGTCAGACCTTAGGCGAACAAAAAAAAAAAAAAAAAAAAAACAAAGATAACAGATTTCAAAGCACAGATTCACAAATGTACGACAGGGGTCGTAACACGGAGATAAAGCAAATTCAATCTCATTCAGTCATACAGTCAAATTTCACTCAAGTATGTCACATTCCGAATGAATTATACACAGAATGAAAAGTTTTGACAAGCAGAACCAAAAAAAAGAAATTTTTTAAAAAAGTGCATATCTTCACTTCAGGAGCTCATATTCACTTGCAAATGGCCCTACATGTACATTGGACCAATCGATGCCATATATGCATTTCACAGTGATCTGAAGGACTTCCCAGGCTAGATACACGCACAGATTCAAGTTCTGAGCTTAAAAGCTCAAAGGAGCGTGTTTTCATGAAAGTGCGTATAGCCACAGTTTCAGAGCTCTAGCTCGCTTCCTAACGGAGATAGGAACAAATTCACTCTCATTCAGTCATATTGTCACATTTCATTCATGTTTGTCACTTTCCCACTTAGTTATACACAGAATGAAAAGTTTTGATATGCAGAATAAAAAAAAATAAGTTTTTAAAAAAGTGCATATTTTAAGTTCAGAACCTCATATTCACTTGCAAATGGCCAAACATGCACATTGGACCAATCGATGCCATATATGCTTTGCACAGTGATCTGAAGGACTTCCCAGGCTAGATTCACGCACAGATTCAAGTTCTGAGCTTAAAAGCTCAAAGGAGCGTGTTTTCATGAACGTGCGTATAGCCACAGTTTCAGAGCTCTAGCTCGCTTCCTAACGGAGATAGGAACAAATTCACTCTCATTCAGTCATATAGTCACATTTCACTCATTTTTGTCACTTTCCCACTTAGTTATACACAGAATGAAAAGTTTTGTTATGCAGAATAAAAAAAAATAAAATTTTGAAAAAAGTGCATATTTTAAGTTCAGAAGCTCATATTCACTTGCAAATGGCCAAACATGCACATTGGACCGTTCGATGCCATATATGCATTGCACAGTGATCTGACGGACTTCCCAGGCTAGATACACGCACAGATTCAAGTTCTGAGCTTAAAAGCTCAAAGGAGCGTGTTTTCATGAAAGTGCGTATAGCCACAGTTTCAGAGCTCTAGCTCGCTTCCTAACGGAGATAGGAACAAATTCACTCTCATTCAGTCATATAGTCACATTTCACTCATTTTTGTCACTTTCCCAATTAGTTATAAACAGAATGAAAAGTTTTGACATGAAGAATAAAAAAAAATAAGTTTTTAAAAAAGTGCATATTTTAGGTTCAGAAGCTCATATTCACTTGCAAATGGCCAAACATGCACATTGGACCAATCGATGCAAGATATGCATTGCAAAGTGATCTGAAGGACTTCCCAGGCTAGATACACGCACAGATTCAAGTTCTGAGCTTAAAAGCTCAAAGGAGCGTGTTTTCATGAAAGTGCGTATAGCCACAGTTTCAGAGCTCTAGCTCGCTTCCTAACGGAGATAGGAACAAATTCACTCTCATTCAGTCATATAGTCACATTTTCACTCATGTTTGTCACTTTCCCACTTAGTTATACACAGAATGAAAAGTTTTGACATGAAGAATGAAAAAAAAATAAGTTTTTAAAAAAGTGTATATTTTAAGTTCAGAAGCTCATATTCACTTGCAAACGGCCAAACATGCACATTGGACCATTCGATGCCATATATGCATTGCACAGTGATCTGAAGGACTTCCCAGGCTAGATACACGCTCAGATTCAAGTTCTGAGCTTAAAAGCTCAAAGGAGCGTGTTTTCATGAAAGTGCGTATAGCCACAGTTTCAGAGCTCTAGCTCGCTTCCTAACGGAGATAGGAACAAATTCACTCTCATTCATTCATATAGTCACATTTCACTCATTTTTGTCACTTTCCCACTTAGTTATGAACAGAATGAAAAGTTTTGACATGCAGAATGAAAAAAAAACAATTTTTAAAAAAGTGCACATTTTAACTTCAGAAGCTCATATTCACTTGCAAATGGCCAAACATGCACATTGGACCAATCGATGCATTATATGCATTGCACAGTGATCTGAAGGACTTCCCAGGCTAGATTCACGAACAGATTCAAGTTCTGAGCTGAAAAGCTCAAAGCAGCGTGTTTTCATGAAAGTGCGTATAGCCACAGTTTCAGAGCTCTAGCTCGCTTCCTAACGGAGATAGGAACAAATTCACTCTCATTCAGTCATATAGTCACATTTCACTCATTTTTGTCACTTTCCCACTTAGTTATAAACAGAATGAAAAGTTTTGACATGAAGAATGAAAAAAAATAAGTTTTTAAAAAAGTGCATATTTTAGGGTTCAGAACCTCATATTCACTTGCAAATGGCCCAACATGCACATTGGACCAATCGATGCCATATATGCTTTGCACAGTGATCTGAAGGACTTCCCAGGCTAGATTCACGCACAGATTCAAGTTCTGAGCTTAAAAGCTCAAAGGAGCGTGTTTTCATGAACGTGCGTATAGCCACAGTTTCAGAGCTCTAGCTCGCTTCCTAACGGAGATAGGAACAAATTCACTCTCATTCAGTCATATAGTCACATTTCACTCATTTTTGTCACTTTCCCACTTAGTTATACACAGAATGAAAAGTTTTGTTATGCAGAATAAAAAATAAATAAATTTTGAAAAAAGTGCATATTTTAAGTTCAGAAGCTCATATTCACTTGCAAATGGCTATACATGCACATTGGACCCTTCGATGCCATATATGCATTGCACAGTGATCTGACGGACTTCCCAGGCTAGATACACGCACAGATTCAAGTTCTGAGCTTAAAAGCTCAAAGGAGCGTGTTTTCATGAAAGTGCGTATAGCCACAGTTTCAGAGCTCTAGCTCGCTTCCTAACGGAGATAGGAACAAATTCACTCTCATTCAGTCATATAGTCACATTTCACTCATTTTTGTCACTTTCCCAATTAGTTATACACAGAATGAAAAGTTTTGACATGAAGAATGAAAAAAAAATAAGTTTTTAAAAAAGTGCATATTTTAAGATCTGAAGCTCATATTCACTTGCAAATGGCAAAACATGCACATTGGACCAATCGATGCCATATATGCATTGCACAGTGATCTGAAGGACTTCCCAGGCAAGATACACGCACAGATTCAAGTTCTGAGCTTAAAAGCTCAAAGGAGAGTGTTTTAATGAAAGTGCGTATAGCCACAGTTTCAGAGCTCTAGCTCGCTTCCTAACGGAGATAGAAGCAAATTCAATCTCATTCAGTCATACAGTCAAATTTCACTCAAGTTTGTCAAATTCCGAATGAATTATACACAGAATGAAAAGTTTTGAAAAGCAGAACCAAAAAAAAGAAATTTTTAAAAAAAATGCATATCTTCACTTCAGGAGCTCATGTTCACTTGCAAATGGCCCTACATGTACATTGGACCAATCGATGCCATATATGCATTGCACAGTGACCTGAAGGACTTTCCAGCCTAGATACACGCACAGATTCAAGTTCGGAGCTTAAAAGCTCAAAGGAGCGTGTTTTCATGAAAGTGCGTATAGCCACAGTTTCAGAGCTCTAGCTCGCTTCCTAACGTAGATAGGAACAAATTCACTCTCATTCAGTCATATAGTCAAATTTCACTCATTTTTGTCACTTTCCCACTTAGTTATAAACAGAATGAAAAGTTTTGATATGCAGAAAAAAAAATAAATAAATTTTGAAAAAAGTGCATATTTTAAGTTCAGAAGCTCATATTCACTTGCAAATGGCCAAACATGCACAATGGACCGTTCGATGCCATATTTGCATTGCACAGTGATCTGAAGGACTTCCCAGGCTAGATACACGCTCAGATTCAAGTTCTGAGCTTAAAAGCTCAAAGGAGCGTGTTTTCATGAAAGTGCGTATAGCCACAGTTTCAGAGCTCTAGCTCGCTTCCTAACGGAGATAGGAACAAATTCACTCTCATTCATTCATATTGTCACATTTCATTCATGTTTGTCACTTTCCCACTTAGTTATGAACAGAATGAAAAGTTTTGACATGCAGAATGAAAAAAAATTTTTTAAAAAAGTGCAATATTTTAACTTCAGAAGCTCATATTCACTCTTGCAAATGGCCAAACATGCATATATGCTTTGCACAGTGATCTGAATTCCCAGGCCAGACACAATCGATGCCATATATAGGAGCGTGTTTGCATGACAGTGATCGAAGTTTCAGAGTTTTCCCCAGATTCAGGACAGATTCTGACATTCAAGTTCTGAGCTTAAAGCACAAAGGAGCGTGTTTTCATGAAAAAAAGTGTATAGCCAAAGTTTCAGAGCTCTAGCTCATATTCACCTAACGGAGATAGGAACAAATTCATATATATGCATTGTACAGTGATCTCATTCAGGCTAGTCATATAGTCACATTTCACTCATTTTTGTCACTTTCCCAATTTAGTTATACACAAGAAAAAAGTTTCCCACTATTAGTTATGCAGAATAAAAAAAAAAATAAATTTTGAAAAAAGTGCATATTTTAAGTTCAGAAGCTCATATTCACTTGCAAATGGCAAACAAATTGGACCGTTCGATGCCATATATGCATTGCACAGTGATCTGACGGACTTCCCCAGGCTAGATACACGCACAGATTCAAGTTCTGAGCTTAAAAGCTCAAAGGAGCGTGTTTTCATGAAAGTGCGTATAGCCACAGTTTCAGAGCTCTAGCTCGCTTCCTAACGGAATAGGAACAAATGTTTCTCATTGAAATTCATATAGTCTATTTCACTCATTTTTGTCACTTTCCCAATTAGTTATAAAACAAATGAAAAGTTTGACATGAAGAATGAAAAAAAAAATAAGTTTTTTAAAAAGTGCATATTTTAAGTTCAGAAGCTCATATTCACTTGCAAATGGCCAAACATGCAGATTGGACCAATCGATGCAAGATATGCATTGCAAAGTGATCTGAAGTTTTTAAAAAAAAGATACACGCACATTTTGAGCTTCAAAAGTTGAAAGGAGCGTGTTTTCATTTTCAAGTTCTCAGCACAAAAGCTTCCTAAAGGAGATAGGAACAAATTGCGTACTCATTCAGTCATATAGCCTGCATTTCCTAACGGAGATAGAAGCCATTTTGTCACTTTCCCACTTCAGTTATAAACAGAATGACTCAGTTTTGACATGAAGAATGAAAAAAAAAAAAGAGTTTTTTAAAAAGTGCATATTTAAGTTCAGCTCATATTCACTTGCAAATGGCTATACATGCACATTGGACCAATCGATGCAAGATATGCATTGCAAAGTGATCTGAAGGACTTCCCAGGCTAGATACACGCACAGATTCAAGTTCTGAGCTTAAAAGCTCAAAGGAGCGTGTTTTCATGAAAGTGCGTATAGCCACAGTTTCAGAGCTCTAGCTCGCTTCCTAACGGAGATAGAAGCAAAATTAATCTCATTCAGTCATACAGTCAAATTTCATCTAAGTATCTCACATTCTGAATGAATTATGCACAGAATGAAAAAGTTTTGACAAGCAGAATAAAAAAAAAAATTTTTAAAAAGTGCATATTTTCAGTTCAGGAGCTCATATTCACTTGCAAATGGCCCTACATGTACATTGGACCAATCGATGCCATATATGCATTTCACAGTGATCTGAAGGACTTCCCAGGCTAGATTCACGCACAGATTCAAGTTCTGAGCTTAAAAAGCTCAAAGGGAGCGTGTTTTCATGAAAGTGCGTATAGCCACAGTTTCAGAGCTCTAGCCTCGCTTCCTAACGGAGATAGAACAAATTCACTCTCATTCAGTCATATTGTCACATTTCATCTCATTTTTGCTTTTCCCCACTTAGTTATACACAGAATGAAAAAGTTTTGATATGCAGAATAAAAAAAATAAGTTTTGAAAAAAGTGCATATTTTAAGTTCAGAACCTCATATTCACTTCTGCAATGGCCAAACATGCACATTGGACCAATCGATACCATATATGCTTTTGTACAGTGATCTGAAGGACTTCCAGGCTAGATTCACGCACAGATTCAAGTTCTGAGCTTAAAAGCTCAAAGGAGCGTGTTTTCATGAACGTGCGTATAGCCACAGTTTCAGAGTCTAGCTCGCCTTTAACGGAGATAGGAACAAATTCACTCTCATTCAGTCATATAGTCACATTTCACTCATTTTTGTCACTTTCCCACTTAGTTATACACAGAATGAAAAGTTTTGTTATGCAGAATAAAAAATAAATAAATTTTGAAAAAAGTGCATATTTTAAGTTCAGAAGCTCATATTCACTTTGCAAATGGCCAAACATGCACATTGGACCAATTTCGATGCCATATATGCATTGCACAGTGATCTGACTGACTTCCCAGGCTAGATACACGCACAGATTCAAGTTCTGAGCTTAAAAGCTCAAAGGAGCGTGTTTTCATGAAAGCGTATAGCCACAGTTTCAGAGCTCTAGCTCGCTTCCTAACGGAGATAGAACAAATTCACTCTCATTCAGTCATATAGTCACATTTCACTCATTTTTGTCACTTTCCCAATTAGTTATAAACAGAATGAAAAGTTTTGACATGAAGAATGAAAAAAAAAATAAGTTTTTAAAAAGTGCATATTTTAGGTTCAGAAGCTCATATTCACTTCTGTAAATGGCCAAACATACACATTGGACCAATCGATGCAAGATATGCATTGCAAAGTGATCTGAAGGACTTCCCCAGGCTAGATACACGCACAGATTCAAGTTCTGGAGCTTAAAGCTCAAAGGAGCGTGCGTTTTTCATGAAAGTGCGTATAGCCACAGTTTCAGAGTCTAGCTCGCTTCCTAACGGAGATAGGAAACAAATTCACTCCTCATTCAGATATAGTCACATTTCACTCATGTCATTCATCCCAATTTAGTCATCTCATTCACAGAATGAAAAGTCACTTTTTGACACAGAATAAAAGTTTTGAATGAAAAAAAAAAAATTTTTAAAAAAAGTGTATATTTTAAGTTCAGAAGCTCATATATTCACTTGCAAATGGCAAAACATACACACATGGACCATTCGATGGATTATGGCGCATTGACACAGTGATCTGAAGGACTTCCAAGGCTAGATTCACGAACAGATTCCAAGTTCTGAGCTTAAAAGCTCAAAGGAGCGTGTTTTCATGAAAGTGCGTATAGCCACAGTTTCAGAGCTCTAGCTCGCTTCTAACGGAGATAAGTAGGAACAAATTATTTCATTCATTCATATTTCACATTTCCTCATTTTGTCACTTTTCCCACTTAGTTATATGAACAGAATGAAAAGTTTTGACATGCAGAATGAAAAAAAAACAATTTTTAAAAAAGTGCACATTTTAACTTCAGAAGCTCATATTCACTTGCAAATGGCCAAACATGCACATTGGACCAATCGATGCATTATATGCATTGCACAGTGATCTGAAGGACTTCCCAGGCTAGATTCACGAACAGATTCAAGTTCTGAGCTGAAAAGCTCAAAGCAGCGTGTTTTCATGAAAGTGCGTATAGCCACAGTTTCAGAGCTCTAGCTCGCTTCCTAACGGAGATAGGAACAAATTCACTCTCATTCAGTCATATAGTCACATTTCACTCATTTTTGTCACTTTCCGAATTAGTTATAAACAGAATGAAAAAGTTTTTGACATGAAGAATGAAAAAAAAAATTTTTTAAAAAAGTGCATATTTTAAGTTCAGAAGCTCATATTCACTTGCAAATGGCTATACATGCACATTGGACCAATCGATGCCATATATGCATTGCACAGTGATCTGAAGGACTTCCCAGGCTAGATACACGCACAGATTCAAGTTCTGAGCTTAAAAGCTCAAAGGAGCGTGTTTTCATGAAAGTGCGTATAGCCACAGTTTCAGAGCTCTAGCTCGCTTCCTAACGGAGATAGAAGCAAATTCAATCTCATTCAGTCATACAGTCAAATTTCACTCAAGTATGTCACATTCCGAATGAATTATACACAGAATGAAAAGTTTTGACAAGCAGAACCAAAAAAAAGAAATTTTTTAAAAAAGTGCATATCTTCACTTCAGGAGCTCATATTCACTTGCAAATGGCCCTACATGTACATTGGACCAATCGATGCCATATATGCATTTCACAGTGATCTGAAGGACTTCCCAGGCTAGATACACGCACAGATTCAAGTTCTGAGCTTAAAAGCTCAAAGGAGCGTGTTTTCATGAAAGTGCGTATAGCCACAGTTTCAGAGCTCTAGCTAGCTTTTAACGGAGATAGGAACAAATTCACCTCATTCAGTCATATTGTCACATTTCATTCATGTTTGTCGCTTTCCCAATTTAGTTATACACAGAATGAAAAAGTTTTGATATGCAGAAAAAAAAAATAAAGCTTTTTAAAAAGTGCATATTTTAAGTTCAGAAGCTCATATTCACTTGCAAATGGCCAAACATGCACATTGGACCAATCGATGCCATATATGCTTTGCAAAGTGATCTGAAGGACTTCCAAGGCTAGATACAAGCACAGATTCAAGTTCTGAGCTTAAAAGCTCAAAGGAGCGTGTTTTCATGAAAGTGCGTATAGCCACAGTTTCAGAGCTCTAGTTAGCTTCCTAACGAAGATAGGAACAAATTCACTCTCATTCAGTCATTTTGTCACATTTCACTCATGTTTGTCGCTTTCCCACTTAGTTATACACAGAATGAAAAGTTTTGTTATGCAGAATAAAAAAAAAATAAATTTTTAAAAAAGTGCATATTTTAAGTTCAGAAGCTCATATTCACTTGCAAATGGCCAAACATGCACATTGGACCGTTCGATGCCATATATGCATTGCACAGTGATCTGACGGACTTCCCAGGCTAGATACACGCACAGATTCAAGTTCTGAGCTTAAAAGCTCAAAGGAGCGGCTTTTCATGAAAGTGCGATAGCCACAGTTTCAGAGCTCTAGCTCGCTTCCTAACGGAGATAGGAAATAAATTCAACTTATTCAGTCATACAGTCAACTTCACTCAAGTATGTCACATTCCGAAAATGAATTATACACAGAATGAAAAGTTTTGACAATGCAGAACCAAAAAAAGAAATTTTTTAAAAAAGTGCATATTTTCACTTAGGAGCTCATATTCACTGCAATGGCCCAACATGCACAATATTGACCAATCGGATATATATGCATTTCACAGTGATTCGAAGGACTTCCCAGGCTAGATACACGCACAGATTCAAGTTCTGAGCTTAAAAGCTCAAAGGAGCGTGTTTTTCGCGAACGCGTATAGCCACAGTTTCAGAGTTAGCTCGCTTTCCTAACGGAGATAGGGAACAAATTACCTCATTCAGTCATATAGTCACATTTCATCTATTTGTTTGTCACTTTCCCACTTAGTTATACACAGAATGAAAAGTTTTGATATAAGAATAAAAAAAAAAATAAATTTTTAAAAAGTGCATATTTTAAGTTCAGAACCTTTATATTCATTTTGCAAATGGCCCAACATGCACATTGGACAATCTGATGCCATATATGTTTTGCACAGTGATTCAGCGACTCCCAGGCTAGATTCACGCACAGATTCAAGTTCTGAGCTTAAAAGCTCAAAGGAGCGGTTTCATGAACGTGCGTATAGCCACAGTTTCAGAGCTCTAGCCTGCTTCCTCTAATGAGATAGGAACAAATTCACTCTCATTCAGTCATATAGTCACATTTCATCTATTTTTTGTCACTTTCCCAATTAGTTATACACAGAATGAAAAAGTTTTGACATGAAGAATAAAAAATAAATAAATTTTTGAAAAAAAAAGTGCATATTTTAAGTTCAGAAGCTCATATTCACTTGCAAATGGCAAACATGCACATTGGACCTTCGATGCCATATATGCATTGCACAGTGATCTTGACGGACTTCCCAGGCAAGATACACGCACAGATTCAAGTTCTGAGCTTAAAGCTCAAAGGAGAGTGTTTTCATGAAATATAGCCACAGTTTCAGAGCTCTAGCTCGCTTCCTAACGGACATAGAAACAAATTCAATCTCATTCAGTCATACAGTCACATTTCACCATTTTTGTCACTTTCCCAATTAGTTATACACAGAATGAAAAGTTTTGACATGAAGAATGAAAAAAAATAAGTTTTTAAAAAGTATATTTTAAGATCTGAAGCTCATATTCACTTGCAAATGGCAAACATGCATATTGACCAATGATGCCATATATGCATTGCACAGTGATCTGAAGGACTTCCCAGGCAAGATACACGCACAGATTCAAGTTCTGAGCTTAAAAGCCAAAGGAGAGTGTTTAATGAAAGTCCATGATAGTCACAGTTTCAGACTCATTTTCCTAACGGAGATAGAAGCAAATTCAATCTCATTCTAGTCATACAGTCAAATTTCACTCAAGTTTGGTCAAATTCCGGAATGAATTATACACTGGTAGAATGAAAATGAAAAGCAGAAAAAAAAGAAATTTTTAAAAAAATGCATATTTTCACTTCAGGAGCCTATGTTCACTTGCAAATGGCCCTACATGTACATTGGACCAATTGATGCCATATATGCATTGCATAGTGACCTGAAGGATTTTCCAGCCTAGATACACGCACAGATTCAAGTTCGAGCTAAGCTCAAAGGAGCGTGTTTTCATGAAAGCAAGATAGCCACAGTTTCAGAGCTCAGGCCTGCCTCCTAACGCAGATAGGAAACAAATTCAATCTCATTCAGTCATATAGTCAAATTTCACTCATTTTTTGCTCACTTTCCCACTTAGTTATAAACAGAATGAAAAGTTTTGATATGCAGAAAAAAAAATAAATAAATTTTGAAAAAAGTGCATATTTTAGTTCAGAAGCTCATATTCACTTGCAAATGGAACATGCACATTGGACCATTCGATGCCATATATGCATTGCAGTGATCTGAAGGACTTCCAGGCTAGATACAGCACGATTCAAGTTCTGAGCTTAAAAGCTCAAAGGACGTGTTTTCATGAAAGTCTATAGCCACAGTTTCAGAGCTCTAGCTGCTTCCTACGGAGATAGGAACAAATTCTCTCATTCAGTCATAGTCAATTTCCTCATTTGTCACTTTCCAATAGTTATAACAGAATGAAAAGTTTTGACTAAAAGAAAAAAAAAAATTTTAAAAAGTGCAATTTATTCAGAGCTCATATTCACTTGCAAATGGCCACATACATTGGCATCGATGCCATATATCTTGCAATGACTGAAGACTTCAGCTGATACACGATTCAAGTTCGCTAAGCTCAAGGCGTGTTTCATAAGTGCTATACGTTTCAACTCTGCTGCTCTGAGATAGAACAAATTCTCTCATTCATCATGCATTTCATCATTTTGTCCTTTCCACTTAGTTATAAACAGAATGAAAAGTTTGAATGCAGAATAAAAAAATAAGTTTTAAAAAGTGATATTTTAGTTCAGAACTCATATTCACTTGAAATGCAACTGACATTGGACATGATCATATAGCTTGCAGTGATCTGAAGGACTTCCAGGCTGAATCGCCAGATTCAGTTCTGAGCTTAAAAGCTCAAAGCGTGTTTTCATGAAGTCGTATAGCCACAGTTTCAACTCTAGCTCGCTTCTAACGGAGATAGAACAAATTCACTCTCATTCATCATATGTCATTTCATCATTTTGTCACTTTCCATAGTTATAACAGAATGAAAAGTTTTGAATGAAGAATGAAAAAAAATAATTTTAAAAGTGCAATTTTAGTTAAAGCTCATATTCACTTGCAAATGGCCAACATGCACATTGGACCTCGATGCCATATACTGCAGTGATCTGAAGACTTAGGCTGAATACGCACAGATTCAAGTTCGAGCTAAAAGCTCAAAGGCGTGTTTTCATGAAAGTCGTATAGCCAGTTTCGAGCTCTAGCTAAGCTTCCTAAGGAGATAGAACAAATTCATCTCATTCATCATAGTCAATTTCATCAGTTTGTACTTCATAATTATAACAGAATGAAAAGTTTTGACAACAAGAAAAAAAAAATAATTTTAAAAAGTGATATTTTATTCAGAAGCTCATATTACTTGCAAATGGCAATGCATTGGAAATGATGCCATATGCATTAAGTGACTGAAGGACTTCCAGCTAATACGCCAGTTCAAGTTCTGAGCTTAAGCTCAAGGCGTGTTTTCATGAAAGTGTATAGCCACGTTTCAGGCTCTAGTACTTCAAGAATGACAAATTCCTCTCATTCAGTCATATAGTCAATTTCACTCATTTTGTCCTTTCGATTAACAGATGAAAGTTTGACAGAAAAAAAAAAAAAGTTTTAAAAGTGCAAAGTTCAGAAGCTCATATTCCTTCAAATGCAAACATGACATTGGACATCGATGCATATATGCATTGCACAGTGATCTGAAGGACTTCCAGGCTAGATACCCAGATTCAAGTTCTGAGCTTAAAGCTCAAGGCGTGTTTTCATAATCGTATAGCCACAGTTCAGAGCTCTGCTACTTCTAAGGAATAGAACAATTCATCTCATTCATCATATAGTCATTTCACTCATTTTGTCACTTCCTAGTTATAACAGAATGAAAAGTTTTGTAGAAAAAAAAAAAAATTTTAAAAAGTGCATTTTAATTCAAGCTCATATTCACTTGCAAATGAAACATGCATTGGACATCGATGCATATATGCTTGCACGTGATCTGAAGGACTTCAGCTAGATCGCACAGATTCAAGTTCTGAGCAAAAGCTCAAGGCGTTTTCATGAAAGTCTTATAGCCAGTTTCAGAGCTCTGCTACCTACGAATAGAACAAATTCACTCTCATTCAGTCATATGTCAATTTCACTCATTTTGTCACTTTCCAATGTTATAACAGAATGAAAGTTTGATATGCAGAAAAAAAAAATAATTTTTAAAAAGTTATATTTTAAGTTCAAAGCTCTATTTACTTGCAAATGGCAAACATGCAGTTGGACATTGATGCCATATATCTTGCACAGTGATCTAGAAGGACTTCCAGCTTACGCTCAGATTCAATTCTGAGCTTATAAGCTCAAAGGCTGTTTTCATGAAAGTCAGTAATAACACAAGTTTCAAAGCTCTATCTTCTATGAGATGAACAATTCACTCTCATTGCATCATAATCATTTCACTCATTTTTCACTTTCCACATGATTTAAACAGAATGAAAAGTTTTGACATGAAGATTTGAGAAAAGCTTTAAAAAGGCTATTTTTCATTGAAGCTCATATACCATTAGAATACTGACACTTGGACGATAGATCAATTATCATTACAGTGATTGAAGGACTTTCAGCAATTTGCAGATTCAAGTTTGACAAAAGCTCAAAGCGTGTTTTCATGAAATGCATAAATAAGTTTAAAAGTCTTCTTAGTTCAGACTCATATCATAGAACAAATTCATCATTGCAATCATCACATATAATTTCACTTCATTCTGAATCCGACTTCAGGATTATACAGAAAAAAGTTTGAAAAGCAAAAAAATTTTAAGAAATGTTTTTACAGTTCAGAGTCATATTCACTTCAGAAGGCTCCTAACATGGACAAGATCATTCATCATCACAGTGATCTGAAGCTTCCATGATTTCACACAGATTCAAGTTCTGACTTAAACAAGGCGATGTTTTCAAAAGTGCTATCTAGTTCAGTCTACTTGCTTCTAACATGAATTGGACAAATTCACTCTCATTCAGTCATATAGTCACATTTCATCATTTTGTCACTTTCCCATTAGTTATAACAGAATGAAAAGTTTTGATATGCAGAATAAAAAAAAATAAGTTTTTAAAAAGTGTATATTTTAAGTTCAGAAGCTCATATTCACTTGCAAATGGCCAAACATGCCATTGGACCATTGATGCCATATATGCATTGCACAGTGATCTGAAGGACTTCCCAGGCTAGATTCACGCTAGATTCAAGTTCTGAGCTTAAAAGCTCAAGGACGTGTTTTCATGAAAGTCGATATAGCCACAGTTTCAGAGCTCTGCTCGCTTCTAGGAGAATAGGAACAAATTCACTCTCATTCATCATATAGTCCATTTCCTCATTTTGTCACTTTCCACTTAGTTATAACAGAATGAAAAGTTTTGATACAGAATAAAAAAAAAATTTTAAAAAAGTGCATATTTTAAGTTCAGAGCTCATATTCACTTGCAAATGGCCAAACATACATTGGACCTTCGATATTATATGCATTGCACAGTGATCTGAAGGACTTCCAGGCTAGATCACGCACAGATTCAAGTTCTGAGCTAAAAGCTCAAAAGGCGTGTTTTCATGAAAGTCTTATAGCCACAGTTTCAGAGCTCTGCTTCCTAACGGAGATAGAACAAATTCACTCTCATTCAGTCATATAGTCAATTTCACTCATTTTGTCACTTTCCCAATTAGTTATAAACAGAATGAAAAGTTTTGACATGAAGAATGAAAAAAAAAGTTTTAAAAAGTGCATATTTAAGTTCAGAGCTCATATTCACTTGCAAATGGCAACATGACATTGGACCAATCGATGCCATATATGCATTGCACAGTGATCTGAAGGACTTCCCAGGCTAGATACGCCAGATTCAAGTTCTGGCTTAAAAGCTCAAGAGCGTGTTTTCATGAAAGTCGTATAGCACAGTTTCAGACTCTAGCTAGCTTCCTAGAGAGATAGAACAAATTCATCTCATTCAGTCATAAGTCAATTTCACTCATGTTTGTCACTTTCCATAGTTATACACAGAATGAAAAGTTTTGAATGCAGAATAAAAAAAGTTTTAAAAATGCATATTTTAGTTCAGAAGCTCATATTCACTTGCAAATGGCTACATGCACATTGGACCAATCGATGCCATATATGCATTGCACAGTGATCTGAAGGACTTCAGGCTAGATACACAGATTCAAGTTCTGAGCTTAAAAGCTCAAAGGCGTGTTTTCATGAAAGTCGTATAGCCACAGTTTCAGAGCTCTGCTAGCTTCTACGGAATAGGAACAAATTCACTCTCATTCAGTCATATAGTCAATTTCACTCATTTTGTCACTTTCCATTAGTTATAACAGAATGAAAGTTTTGATAGCAGAAAAAAAATAAAAAATATAAGTTTTTAAAAAAGTGCATATTTTAGTTCAGAGCTCATATTCACTTGCAAATGCAACATGCATTGGACCAATCGATGCCATATATGCTTGCCAGTGATCTGAAGGACTTCAGCTAGATACTGCACAGATTCAAGTTCTGAGCTTAAAAGCTCAAGGAGCGTGTTTTCATGAAAGTCTTATAGCCACAGTTTCAGAGCTCTGTCAGCTTCCTAACGAGATAGGAACAAATTCACTCTCATTCAGTCATATAGTCATTTCACTCATTTTGTCACTTTCCATTAGTTATAACAGAATGAAAAGTTTTGATGAGAATAAAAAAAAAGTTTTAAAAATGCATATTTTAAGTTCAGAACTCATATTCACTTGCAAATGGCAAACATGACATTGGACCAATCGATCCATATATGCATTGCACAGTGATCTGAAGGACTTCCAGGCTAGAT
This sequence comes from Gymnothorax javanicus, assembly GCA_029692085.1. Lineage (NCBI taxonomy): Eukaryota > Metazoa > Chordata > Actinopteri > Anguilliformes > Muraenidae > Gymnothorax > Gymnothorax javanicus. The sequence continues at coordinate 10,563 of JAFJMP010000070.1, read as the reverse complement.
ACAGCACAGATTCAAGTTCTGAGCTTAAAAGCTCAAGAGGCGTGTTTTCATGAAAGTGCGTATAGCCACAGTTTCAGAGCTCTGGCTAGCTCCTGGAGATAGAACAAATTCACTCTCATTCAGTCATATAGTCACATTTCACTCATTTTGTCACTTTCCCTTAGTTATACACAGAATGAAAAGTTTTGAATGCAGAATAAAAAAAATAATTTTAAAAAGTGCATATTTTAAGTTCAGAAGCTCATATTCACTTGCAAATGGCAACATGCACATTGGACAATCGATGCCATATAGCATTGCACAGTGATCTGAAGGACTTCAGGCTAGATACGCACAGATTCAGTTCTGAGCTAAAAGCTCAAAGGCGTGTTTTCATGAAAGTGCTATAGCCACAGTTTCAGAACTCTAGCTCTCTGGAGATAGAACAAATTCACTCTCATTCAGTCATATAGTCAATTTCACTCATTTGTCACTTCCATTAGTTATAACAGAATGAAAAGTTTTGAATGAAGAATGAAAAAAAATGTTTTAAAAAGTGCATATTTTAAGTTCAGCTCATATTCACTTGCAAATGGCAACATGCAATTGACCAATCGATGCCATATATGCATTGCAAGTGATCTGAAGGACTTCCAGGCTAGATACGCCAGATTCAGTTCTGAGCTTAAAAGCTCAAGGCGTGTTTTCATGAAATCGTATATCCACAGTTTCAAGCTCTAGCTGCTTCTAAGAGATGGAACAAATTCACTCTCATTCAGTCATATGTCAATTTCACTCATTTGTCCTTTCCTAGTTATAACAGAATGAAAAGTTTTGAAGCAGAATAAAAAAATATTTTAAAAAAGTGCATATTTAAGTTCAGAAGCTCATATTCACTTGAAATGCCAAACATGCACATTGGACCATTCGATGCATATATGCATTGCACAGTGATCTGAAGGACTTCCAGGCTAGATTGCGACAGATTCAAGTTCTGAGCTTAAAAGCTCAAAGGAAGCGTTTTTCATGAAAGTCATGTATAGCCACAGTTTCAGAGCTCTGCTGCTTCCTAGGAGATAGAACAAATTCACTCTCATTCAGTCATATAGTCACATTTCACTCATTTTTGTACTTTCCCTTAGTTATAACAGAATGAAAAGTTTTGATAAGAAGAAAAAAAAAAAAGTTTTTAAAAGTGCAATTTTAGTTCAGAAGCTCATATTCACTTGCAAATGGCATACATACTTGGACCAATCGATGCCATATAGCTTACAGTGATCTGAAGGACTTCAGGCTAGATACGCACAGATTCAAGTTCTGAGCTTAAAAGCTCAAAGGCGTGTTTTCATGAAAGTGCTTAAGCCACAGTTTCAGAGCTCTAGCTCTTCCTAAGAGATAGAACAAATTCACTCTCATTCAGTCATATGTCACATTTCACTCATTTTGTCACTTTCCATATTATACACAGAATGAAAAGTTTTGAACAGAATAAAAAAAATTTTAAAAAGTGCATATTTATTCAGAAGCTCATATTCACTTGCAAATGCAACTGCATTGGACAATCGATGCCATATATGCATTGCACAGTGATCTGAAGGACTTCCAGGCTAGATACGCAGATTCAAGTTCTGAGCTTAAAGCTCAAAGCGTGTTTTCATGAAGTCGTATAGCCACAGTTTCAGAGCTCTAGCTCGCTTCCTAAGGAATAGAACAAATTCACTCTCATTCAAGTCATATGTCACTTTCACTCTTTTGTCACTTTCCTCATTAGTTTTAAACTAGAATAAAAAGTTGAAAAGTGAAAAAAAAAAATAATTTTAAAAAGTGCATATTTTAAGTTCAAAGCTCATATTCACTTGCAAACTGCAAACATGCACATTGGACCATCGATGCCATATAGTTGCACAGTGATCTGAGGACTTCCAGGCTAGATACAGCACAGATTCAAGTTCTGAGCTTAAAAGCTCAAAGGGCGTGTTTTCATGAAAGTCAGTATAGCCACAGTTTCAGACTCAGCTTCTAAGGCAACTAGGAAAAGACAATTCATTACTCATTCATCATATTCATTTCCTCATTTGTCACTTCCAATAAGTTATTGACAAGAAGAAAAGTTTAAACAGAATAAAAAAATCAATTTTTAAAACATATATTTTAAATTCAACATATTCACTTGCAAATGGCAAACATAATGCCATGATGACATATATGACTTGCACAGTGATCTAAGGACTTCAAGGCTGACAAGCTCACAGATTCAAGTTTCTGACTTAAAGCTCAAGCGTTTTTCATGAAAGTCGTATAGCCACATATTCAGAAGCATTCCTCCTATTCGAGATAGAACAAATTCACTCCATTCAGTCATATGTCACATTTCACTATTTTGTCACTTTCCACTTAGTTAAACAGAATGAAAATTTTATAAGCAATAAAAAATAAAATTTAAAATGCATATTTGAAGTTCGAAGCTCATATTCACTTGCAATGGCATAACATTCATGGACCAATGATAGTCTACTATAATGCAAGTGACTGAATGGACTTCAGGCTAGATACAGTTCAGAGTTCTACTTAAAAGCTCAAAGAGCTTTTTCATGAAATCGTATAGACATTTCAGAGTCTAGCTACTTCCTAAGAGATAGAACAAATTCATCTCATTCAGTCATAAGTCAAATTTCACTCAATTTGTCACTTCCAATTATTATACACAGAATGAAAAGTTTTGACATGCAGACCAAAAAAGTTTTAAAAGTGCATATCTTACTTCAGACTCAATTACTTGCAAATGGCACATCATTGGACAATCGATGCCTATGCATTCACATGATCTGAAGGACTTCCAGCTGAATCAGCAAGATTCAAGTTCTGACTTAAAAGCTCAAAGAGCTGTTTTCATGAAAGTCGATAACCAAGTTTCAGAAGCTCTATTAGCTTCCTATGAATAGGAAAAATTCATCTCATTCAGTCATATGTCACATTTCACTCATTTTGTCACTTTCCCATTAGTTATAAACAGAATGAAAAGTTTTGACTTTGCAGAATAAAAAAAAAAGATTTTTAAAAATGATATTTTAAGTTCAAAGCTCTATTCACTTGCAAATGCACATGCCATTGGATCGTGCATATATGCATTGCAGTGATCAAGGACTTCAGGCTAATCCAGATTCAAGTTCTGGCTTAAAAGCTCAAGGCGTTTTTCATGAAAGTCTATACAGTTTAGAGCTCTGCTGCTTCCTAAGAATAGAACAAATTCATCTCATTCAGTCTAAGTCAATTTCACTCATTTGTCACTTCCTTATTATACCAGAATGAAAGTTTTGACAGCAAAAAAAAATTTAAAAATGCATATTTTATTCAAGCTCATATTCACTTGCAAATGCACATGCACATTGGACTCGATGCCATATATGCATTGCACAGTGATCTGAGGACTTCAGGCTAATACACGATTCAAGTTCTGAGCTTAAAAGCTCAAGGGTTTTCATGAAATCTATAGCCACAGTTTCAGGCTCTGCGCTTCTAACGGAGATAGAACAAATTCACTCTCATTCAGTCATATGTCATTTCACTCATTTTGTCACTTTCCAAGTTATAACAGAATGAAAAGTTTTGATAAAAAAAAAAAAAATAGTTTTAAAAAGTGCATATTTAGTTCAGAGCTCATATTCACTTCAAATGGCAAATGCATTGGACCAATGATGCTATATGTTGCACAGTGATCTGAAGGACTCAGGCTAACACGACAGATTCAAGTTCTGAGCTAGCTCAAGGCGTGTTTTCATGAAAGTCGTATAGCCACGTTTCAGAGCTTGCTGCTTCTAGAATAGAACAATTCATCTCATTCATCATATGTCAATTTCATCATTTTTCTTCCTATTATAACAGAATGAAAGTTTTGAATGAGAAAAAAAATTTTAAAAGTGCATATTTAGTTCAGAGCTCATATTCACTTGAAATGCAACTACATTGGACATCGATGCATATATGCATTGAGTGATCTAGGATTCGGCTGATACCCAGATTCAAGTTCTGAGCTTAAAGCTCAAAGCGTTTCATGGTCTACAGTTTCAAGCTCTGCAGCTCTAGAGATAACAATCATCTCATTCTCATATGTATTTCATATTTCACTTTCCTTATTATAACAGAATGAAAGTTTGACATAAATAAAAAAAATAAAAGTGCATATTTAGTTCAAGCTCATATTCACTTGCAAATGGCAACATGCACATTGGACCAATCGATGCCATATATGCATTGCAGTGATCTGAAGGACTTCCAGGCTAGATACGCACAGATTCAAGTTCTGAGCTTAAAAGCTCAAAGGCGTGTTTTCATGAAAGTCATATAGCCACAGTTTCAGACTCTGCTGCTTCTAGGAGATAGAACAAATTCATCTCATTCAGTCATATGTCAATTTACTCATTTTGTCACTTTCCACTAGTTATAACAGAATGAAAAGTTTTACATGCAGAATGAAAAAATTTTCAAAAAGGTAATTTAATTCAGAACTATATTCACTTGCAAATGGCAATACATTGGACATCTGATGCCATTATATGCATTGCACAGTGATCTGAAGGACTTCCAGGCTAGATATCACTGCAGATTCAAGTTTGAGCTTAAGCTCAAGAGTGTTTTCATGAAAGTCGATAGCCAAGTTCAGACTCTAGGCTAGCTTCCTAACTGAGATAGAACAAATTCACTCTCATTCAGTCATATAGTCACATTTCACTCATGTTTGTCACTTTCCATTAGTTATACACAGAATGAAAAGTTTTGACATGAAGAATGAAAAAAATAAGTTTTAAAAAGTGCATATTTTAAGTTCAGAAGCTCATATTCACTTGCAAATGCAAACATGCACATTGGACCAATCGATGCCATATATGCATTGCACAGTGATCGAAGGACTTCCCAGGCTAGATACAGCACAGATTCAAGTTCTGAGCTTAAAAGCTCAAAGGCGTGTTTTCATGAAAGTCGATAGCCACAGTTTCAAGCTCATCGCTTCCTAGGAGATAGAACAATTCAATCTCATTCAGTCATAGTCAATTTCACTCAAGTTTGTCACATTCCACTGAATTATAACAGAATGAAAAGTTTTGAGCAGAACTAAAAAAAAATATTTAAAAAATGCATATTTATTCAGAGCTCATATTCACTTGCAAATGGCCAACATGACATTGGACCAATCGATGCATATATGCATTGCACAGTGATCTGAAGGACTTCCAGGCTAGATACCACAGATTCAAGTTCTGAGCTTAAAAGCTCAAGAGCGTGTTTTCAGATAAGCACGTTAGCCAGTTTCAGAGCTCTAGCTAGCTTCTAACGGAGATAGAACAAATTCCTCTCATTCAGTCATATAGTCACATTTCACTCATTTTGTCACTTTCCACTTGTTATAACAGAATGAAAAAGTTTTAATGCAGAATAAAAAAATTTTAAAAATGCATATTTTAGTTCAGAGCTCATATTCACTTCAATGGCTAAATGCATTGGACATCGATGCAATATGCTTGCACAGTGATCTGAAGGACTTCAGGCTAGATACCACAGATTCAAGTTCTGACTTAAGCTCAAAGGCGTGTTTTCATGAAAGTCATATAGCCACAGTTTCAAGCTCTAGGCTACCTAGAGATAGAACAAATTCATCTCATTCAGTCATAGTCATTTCACTCATTTGTCACTTTCCCATTATTTAAAAGAATTAAAAGTTTTGAATGAATTCAAAAAAAAATAAGTTTTAAAATGAATTTTGAAGTTCGAGCTATATTACTTCAAATGCTAACATGGCATTGGACATCGATGCCATATAGCATTGAGCTATGAAGTCTGAAGGACTTCCAGGCTAGATCATGCACAGATTCAAGTTCTGCTAAAGCTCAAAAGGCTGTTTCATGAAATGCATATACCACAGTTTCAGACTTCTCATTGCTTCCTACAGATAGAAGCAAATTCAACTATTCAGTCATAGAATCAAAATTTCACTCAAGTTTTAAGCATTTCAAATAGAATTATATCACGAAGAAAAGTTTTGAAACAGACATGAAAAAGAATTTTTAAAAGTGATCATAAGCTTCCAGTTAGAAGCTCATATTCCTTCAAATGGCCTAATGCTAATTGGCATTATGATGCATATATGCATTCATGATCTGAAGCTTCGAGTAGAACAATTCACTAGATTCAGTCTGAGCTAAAAGCTCAAAGCGTGTTCTTCATGAAGTATACACAGTTTCAAAAGCTTAGCTAGCTCTAAAAGAGATAGAACAAATTCACTCTCATTCATCATATCACATTTCAATATGTTGTCACTTTCCCACTTAGTTATAACAAGATGAAAAGTTTGAATAGAACTTACAAAATAAGTTTAAAAAGTATATTTAAGTTCAGAGCTCATATTCACTTCAAAGGCTGATTACATGCAATTGGACATCGATGCCTATTCATTGCTAAGATCTGAAGGACTAGCAATTCATACAGATTCAATTCTGACATTTACCAATAGTATTTCATGAAATTGATGAGAATAAAATTAAAGCTTAAAAGCTTCTAAGTAGAGATAATTCAATTCAATGTCATCATACATGACATTTACTCATTTGTCACTTCGAATGATTAGTACCAGAATGAAAAGTTTTAACAGATCAAAAAATATTAAAACAAATGTTTTCATTCAGAAGCTCATATTCACTTGCAAATGGCCAAATCATGCATTGGACATTCGATGCCATATATGCATTCCAGTGATCTGAGGACTTCCAGGCTAGATACAGCACAGATTCAAGTTCTGAGCTAAAAGCTCAAAGGAGCGTGTTTTCATGAAAGTGCGATAACCACAGTTCAGAGCTCTAGCTAGCTTCACGGAGATAGGAACAAATTCACTCTCATTCAGTCATAAGTCAATTTCACTCATTTTGTCACTTTCCATAGTTATACAAGAATGAAAGAGTTTTGACATGCAGAATAACAAAAAAATTTTTGAAAAATGCATATTTTCAGTTCAGAAGCTCATATTCACTTGCAAATGGCCAAACATGCCATTGGACGAATCGATGCTATATATAGCATTGAAGTGATCATGAAGGACTTCCCAGGCTAGTAAGCACATTCAAGTTCTGAGCTAAAAGCTCAAAGGACGTGTTTTCATGAAAGTGCATATAGCCACAGTTTCAGAGCTCTAGCTAGCTTCTACGGAGATAGAACAAATTCAACTCATTCAGTCATTATGTCAATTTCATCAGTTTCATCCACTTAAGTTATACACAGAATGAAAAGTTTTGAAGCAAAATAAAAATAAATTAAGTTTAAAAAGTGCATATTTTAAGTTCAGAGCTCATATTCACTTGCAAATGGCAAACATGCACATTGGACCATCGATGCATATATGCATTGCACAGTGATCTGAAGGACTTCCAGGCTAATAGCAGATTCAAGTTCTGAGCTTAAAAGCTCAAAAGAGCGTAGTTTTCATGAAAGTCGTATAGCCACAGTTTCAGAGCTCTAGCTCGCTTCCTAACGGAATAGAACAAATTCACTCTCATTCAGTCATATAGTCACATTTCACTCATTTTGTCACTTTCCAATAGTTATAACAGAATGAAAAGTTTTGATAAGCAAAAAAAAAAATTTTAAAAAGTGATATTTTAAGTCAGAAGCTCAATTCACTTGCAAATGCTACATGACATTGGAATCGATGCCATATATGCATTGCAAGTGATCTGAAGGACTTCCAGGCTAGATCACAGATTCAAGTTCGGCTTAAAAGCTCAAAGGGCGTGTTTTCATGAAAGTGCGTATAGCCACAGTTTCAGAGCTCTAGCTCGCTTCTAACGGAGATAGAACAAATTCACTCTCATTCAGTCATATAGTCAAATTTCACTCATTTTGTCACTTTCCACTTAGTTATAAACAGAATGAAAAGTTTTGAATGCAGAATAAAAAAAAATAAGTTTTTAAAAAGTATATTTTAAGTTCAGAAGCTCATATTCACTTGCAAATGGCCAAACATGCACATTGGACCAATCGATGCCATATATGCATTGCACAGTGATCTGAAGGACTTCCAGGCTAGATACACAGATTCAAGTTCTGAGCTTAAAAGCTCAAGAGCGTGTTTTCATGAAAGTGCGTATAGCCACAGTTTCAGAGCTCTAGCTCGCTTCCTAACGGAGATAGGAACAAATTCACTCTCATTCATTCATATAGTCACATTTCACTCATTTTTGTCACTTTCCACTTAGTTATGAACAGAATGAAAAGTTTTGAATGCAGAATGAAAAAAAAGCAATTTTAAAAAAGTGCATATTTTAACTTCAGAAGCTCATATTCACTTGCAAATGGCCAAACATGCACATTGGACCAATCGATGCATTATATGCATTGACAGTGATCTGAAGGACTTCCAGGCTAGATACGCACAGATTCAAGTTCTGAGCTTAAAAGCTCAAAGGAGCGTGTTTTCATGAAAGTCCGTATAGCCACAGTTTCAGAGCTCTAGCTTCGCTTCCTAACGGAGATAGGAACAAATTCACTCTCATTCAGTCATATAGTCAATTTCACTCATTTTGTCACTTTCCCAATTAGTTATACACAGAATGAAAAGTTTTGACATGAAGAATGAAAAAAAAAATAAGTTTTTAAAAAAGTGCATATTTTAAGTTCAGAAGCTCATATTCACTTGCAAATGGCAAAACATGCACATTGGACCAATCGATGCCATATATGCATTGCACAGTGATCTGAAGGACTTAGGCTAGATACGCACAGATTCAAGTTCTGAGCTTAAAAGCTCAAAGGAGCGTGTTTTCATGAAAGTGCGTATAGCCACAGTTTCAGAGCTCTAGCTCGCTTCCTAACGGAGATAGAAGCAAATTCAATCTCATTCAGTCATACAGTCAAATTTCACTCAAGTTTGTCACTATTCCAATAGTTATACACAGAATGAAAAGTTTTGAAAGCAGAACCAAAAAAAAGAAATTTTTTAAAAAAGTGCATATCTTCACTTCAGGAGCTCATATTCACTTGCAAATGGCCTACATGACATTGGACCAATCGATGCCATATATGCATTGCACAGTGATCTGAAGGACTTCCAGGCTAGATACACGCACAGATTCAAGTTCTGAGCTTAAAAGCTCAAAGGAGCGTGTTTTCATGAAAGTGCGTATAGCCACAGTTTCAGAGCTCTAGCTCGCTTCTAACGGAGATAGGAACAAATTCACTCTCATTCAGTCATATGTCACATTTCACTCATTTTGTCACTTTCCCTTAGTTATACACAGAATGAAAAGTTTTGATATGCAGAATAAAAAAAAAAAATTTTAAAAAGTGCATATTTTAAGTTCAGAAGCTCATATTCACTTGCAAATGGCCAAACATGCACATTGGACCAATTCGATGCCATATATGCATTGCACAGTGATCTGAAGGACTTCCCAGGCTAGATACACACAGATTCAAGTTCTGAGCTTAAAAGCTCAAAGGGCGTGTTTTCATGAAAGTGCATATGCCACAGTTTCAGAGCTCTGCTCGCTTCCTAACGGAGATAGGAACAAATTCACTCTCATTCAGTCATATAGTCACATTTCACTCAATTTTGTCACTTTCCAATTAGTTATACACAGAATGAAAAGTTTTGAAAGCAGAATAAAAAAAAAATTTTTAAAAAGTGCATATTTTAAGTTCAGAAGCTCATATTCACTTGCAAATGGCCAAACATGACATTGGACCATCGATGCCATATATGCATTGCAAGTGATCTGAAGGACTTCCCAGGCTAGAACCGACAGATTCAAGTTCTGAGCTTAAAAGCTCAAAGGAGCGTGTTTTCATGAAAGTGCGTATAGCACAGTTTCAGAGCTCTAGCTGCTTCCTAACGGAGATAGAACAATTCACTCTCATTCAGTCATATAGTCAATTTCACTCATTTTGTCACTTTCCATTAGTTATAACAAGAATGAAAAGTTTTGAATGCAGAAAAAAAAAAAAGTTTTAAAAAGTGATATTTAAGTTCAGAAGCTCATATTCACTTGCAAATGGCCAAACATGCACATTGGACCATGATGCATATATGCATTGCAAGTGATCTGAAGGACTTCCAGGCTAGATACCGCAGATTCAAGTTCTGAGCTTAAAAGCTCAAAGGGCGTTTTCATGAAAGTCGTATAGCCACAGTTTCAGAGTCTAGCTCGCTTCCTAAGAGATAGGAACAAATTCACTCTCATTCATCATATAGTCCATTTCCTCATTTTGTCACTTTCCCTTAGTTATAACAGAGAAGTTTGAGGAAAAAAAAAATTTAAATGATTTTTTCAGCTCATATTCACTTGCAAATGGCCAACATGCATTGGACCTCGATGCCATATATGCATTGCACAGTGATCTGAAGGACTTCCCAGGCTAGATACGCACAGATTCAAGTTCTGAGCTTAAAAGCCCCAAAGAGCGTGTTTTATGAAAGTCCGTAGCCACAGTTTAGAGCTCTAGCTCGCTTCCTAACGGAGATAGGAACAAATTACTCTCATTCATTTATATAGTCAATTTCACTCATTTTGTCACTTTCCATTAGTTATAACAGAATGAAAA
>JAFJMP010000069.1:0-104261 GCA_029692085.1 Gymnothorax javanicus | reverse complement strand
GGTGAGCTGTGTTCTTCATGACTGACGTCAGCTTGGCTCACATCCTCCTCTCACGCATCTCCTCTGTGGACTCTAGAGGGCAGTGTAAGACTGAGCTAAAGCCCTCTGAACAAGGTTGAGTCCCTTCCTGTCCCTCTCCACAACTTCCTCCTACCCAGCCTATCTCTGCGAATAGCAGTGGGCTCCAGCCCTGATCACTCCTAACGTAACTCAGCAGACCTGATTAAGCTCACCTGCAGCTCATCAAGATCTCTAACTGGGAAATGAGGTGAGCTTTGCTTTAGTTGGAGTGAAAGGCTACAGGATGGTAGCTCTCCAGGAACGGGGTTGGAGACCATTAGTCAAGAGGATTGCCGATGTTACCATAATGACATAAATTGTTCAGTATAGTGTTTAGGCCACTCTGAAGGACCTCAATGTCCTCAGCAAACTAACATCACCCTTCTTCTACAGGACCCCGGTGTTGTCCGACCAGCTCACTTGATTGTTTAGGTGATTTTATGATGATTTATTTATGTTTTAGTATTAGTGTAGGGTAATAGTCTATTTTTAGTCTAATTTGATCTTTTTACTGATTTTGTAATGAATCATGACATATGATAGATTTTTTTTTTTTTGTTTGTTTTCTGTGTGTGATGACTGAGTGAGATTTTTTCTGCTGTAACAGTGTAATTTCCTGCGAAGGATCAATAAAATATCCATCTATCATCAACACCCAGGTATTTGATCACTCCCAACATTTCAAAATCCAAATGTTCACTGATCTAATCTGGGGTATCTTCCAGCAGAAGTGGATAACCATCTCCTTTGTCTTCCTGGAGTTTAGCTGAATGTGGTTGAACCCGCAACAGTCAACATAGTCCTTGATGACCTTCCCGTGTTCCTGTTCGTTCCCATCAGATACACAACCAACGATGGCTGTATCATCGGAGAACTTCTGGATGTGACCTTTATCGGTGTTATGTCTGAAGTCTGATGTGAACACGGGAAACAGAAAATGAGAAAACACTGTTCTCTGTAGAGTCCTTGTGCTGCTAAACACCAAACAAACAGTCATGAAGCCTCAGAATCAGTAGTCTGTAGGTGAGTTAGTCAATGATCCACACAGTCATGAAGCCTCTGTAGTCTGTAATGAGTTAGTCAATGATCCAGTCTGAAGCCTAGGTCTGGAGGTTAGTCAATGATCCGCACAGTCATGAAGCCTCACAATCTGTAGTCTGTAGGTGAGGTAGTCAATGATCCGCACAGTCATGAAGCCTCACAACAGTGATCTGTAGGGGTGAGGTAGTCAATAGTCTGTGGTCTGGTGGGGGTAAGTGAGGTAGTCAATGATCCACACAGTCATGAAGCCTCACATACAGTGGTCTGTAGGTGAGGTAATCAATGATCCACACAGTCATGAAGCCTCACATACAGTGGTCTGTAGGTGAGGTAATCAATGATCCACACAGTCATGAAGCCTCACATACAGTGGTCTGTAGGTGAGGTAATCAATGATCCACACAGTCATGAAGCCTCACATACAGTGGTCTGTAGATGAGGTAATCAATGATCCACACAGTCATGAAGCCTCATACATCCACACAGTCATGAAGCCTCACATACAGTGGTCTGTAGGTGAGGTAGTCAATGATCCACACAGTCATGAAGCCTCACATACAGTGGTCTGTAGGTGAGGTAGTCAATGATCCACACAGTCATGAAGCATCACATACAGTGGTCTGTAGGTGAGGTAGTCAATGATCCACACAGTCATGAAGCCTCACATACAGTGTGGTCTGTCATGGTCACATACAGTGGTCTGTAGGTGAGGTATCAATGATCCACACAGTCATGAAGCCTCACATCAGTGGTCTGTAGGTGACAATGATCCACACAGTCATGTACATACAGTGGTCTGTAGGTGAGGTCAATGATCCACACAGTCATGAAGCATCACATACAGTGGTCTGTAGGTGAGGTAGTCAATGATCCACACACAGTCATGAAGCCTCACATATAGTGGTCTGTAGGTGAGGTAGTCAATGATCCACACAGTCATGAAGCCTCAATGCAGTGGTCTGTAGGTGAGGTAGTCAATGATCCACAGTCATGAAGCCTCACATGACAGTGGTCTGTCAGGTGGGTGAGGTAGTCAATGATCCACACAGTCATGAAGCCTCACATACAGTGGTCTGTAGGTGATCCTAGTGTAGGTCAATGATCCACACAGTCATGAAGCCTCAGTGGTCATACAATGATGGTCTGTGGTCTGTAGGTGAGGTAGTCAATGATCCACACAGTCATGAAGCCTCACATACTGTCTGGTCTGTAAGTCATGAGTGGTCAATGATCCAGGTGAAGGTGGTCTGTCAATGATCCACACAGTCATGAAGCCTCACATACAGTGGTCTGTAGGTGAGGTAGTCAATGATCCACACAGTCATGAAGCCTCACATACAGTGGTCTGTAGGTGAGGTAGTCAATGATCCACACAGTCATGAAGCCTCACATACAGTGGTCTGTAGGTGAGGTAGTCAATGATCCACACACAGTCATGAAGCCTCACATACAGTGGTCTGTAGGTGAGGTAGTCAATCCACACAGTCATGAAGCCTCACATACAATGGTCTGTAGGTGAGTCAATAATCCACACAGTCATGAAGCATCACATACAGTGGTCTGTAGGTGAGGTAATCAATGATCCACACAGTCATGAAGCCTCACATACAGTGGTCTGTAGGTGAGGTAGTCAAATGATCCACACAGTCATGAAGCATCACATACAATGGTCTGTAAGTGAGGTAGTCAATGATCCACACAGTCATGAAGCCTCACATACAGTGGTCTGTAGGTGAGGTAGTCAATGATCCACACAGTCATGAAGCCTCACATACAGTGGTCTGTAGGTGAGGTAGTAAATGATCCACACAGTCATGAAGCATCACATACAGTGGTCTGGTCTGTCCACACAGGTCACATACAGTGGGTCTGTAGGTGAGGTCAATGATCCACACAGTCATGAAGCCTCACATACAGTGGTCTGTAGGTGAGGTAGTCAATGATCCACACAGTCATGAAGCCTCACATACAGTGGTCTGTAGGTGAGGTAGTCAATGATCCACACAGTCATGAAGCCACATCACTGTGGTCTGTAGGTGAGGTAGTCAATGGTCATGAAGCCTCACATACAGTGGTCTGTAGGTGAGGTAGTCAATGATCCACACAGTCATGAAGCCTCACATACAGTGGGTGAGGTCCACACAGTCATGAAGCCTCACATACAGTGGTCTGTAGGTGAGGTAGTCAATGATCCACACAGTCATGTCACATACAGTGGTCTGTAAGGTAATCAATGATCACACACAGTCATGAAGTCACATACAGTGGTCTGTAGGTGAGGTAGTCAATGATCCACACAGTCATGAAGCCTCACATACAGTGGTCTGTAGGTGAGTCATGAAGCATAGGTCAATAGTCAATCCACACAGTCATGAAGCCTCACATACAGTGGTCTGTAGGTGGGGTAGTCAATGATCCACACAGTCATGAAGCCACAGTCATGAAGCATCACATACAGTGGTCTGTAGGTGAGGTAGTCAATGATCCACACAGTCATGAAGCCTCACATACAGTGGTCTGAAGGTGAGGTAGTAATCAATCATGAAGCCTCACATACAGTGGTCTGTAGGTGAGGCATGATCCACAGTCCTCACATACAGTGGTCTGTAGGTGAGGTAGTCAATGATCCACACAGTCATGAAGCCTCACATACAGTCCATGAGTCATCCTCACATACAGTGGTCTGTAGGTGAGGTAGTCAATGATCCACACAGTCATGAAGCCTCACATACAGTGGTCTGTAGGTGAGGTAGTCAATGATCCACACAGTCATGAAGCATCACATACAGTGGTCTGTAGGTGGGGTAGTCCAACATACAGTCATGAAGTCCACACATACATGAAGGTCTGTAGGTGAGGTAGTCAAATGATCCACACAGTCATGAAGCATCACATACAGTGGTCTGTAGGTGAGGTAGTCAATGATCCACATCATGAAGCCTCACATACAGTGGTCTGTAGGTGAGGTAGTCAATGATCACAGTCACACAGTCACAGTGGTCTGTAGGTGAGGTAGTCAATTAATCCACACAGTCATGAAGCCTCACATACAGTGGTCTGTAGGTGAGGTAGTCAATGATCCACACAGTCATGAAGCCTCACATACAGTGGTCTGTAGGTGAGGTAGTAGTCCCATTGATCCATACAGTCATGAAGCATCACATCCACAATGAAGCCTCACATACAATGTGGTCTTTGGGTGAGGTAGTCAATGATCCACACATGAAGCCTCATGAAGCCTCAGTCATAAGCTGTGGTCTGTAGGTGAGATAGTCAATGATCCACACAGTCATGAAGCATCACATACAGTGGTCTGTAAGTGAGATAGTCAATGATCCACACAGTCATGAAGACTCACATACAATGGTGGTCTGTAGGTGAGGTAGTCAATGATCCACACAGTCATGAAGCATCACATACAGTGGTCTGTAGGTGAGGTAGTCAATGATCCACACAGTCATGAAGCCTCACATACAATGGTCTGTAGGTGAGGTAGTCAATGATCCACACAGTCATGAAGCCTCACATACTGTGGTCGGTAGGTGAGGTAGTCATTGACCCACACAGTCCTGAAGCATCACATACAGTGGTCTGTAGGTGAGGGTAGTCAATGATCCACACACAGTCATGAAGCATCAAATACAATGGTGGGTAGGTGAGGTAGTCATTGATCCGCACAGTCATGAAGCCTCACATACTGTGGTCTGTAGGTGAGGTAGTCAATGATCCACACAGTCATGAAGCCTCACATACAGTGGTCCACAGTCGTGGGTGAGGTAGTCATTGATCCACACAGTCATAAAGCATCACATACAGTGGTCTGTATGTGAGGTGGTCAATGATCCACACAGTCATGAAGCCTCACATACAGTGGTCTGTAGGTGAGGTAGTCAATGATCCACACAGTCATGAAGCATCACATACAATGGTCGGTAGGTGAGGTAGTAAATGATCCACACAGTCATGAAGCCTCACATACAGTGGTCTGTAAGTGAGGTGGTCAATGATCCACACAGTCATGAAGCCTCACATACAGTGGTCGGTAGGTGAGGTAGTCATTGATCCACACAGTCATGAAGCATCACATACAGTGGTCTGTATGTGAGGTGGTCAATGATCCACACAGTCATGAAGCCTCACATACAGTGGTCTGTAGGTGAGGTAGTCAATGATCCACACAGTCATGAAGCATCACATACAATGGTCGGTGGGTGAGGTAGTAAATGATCCACACAGTCATGAAGCCTCACATACAGTGGTCTGTAAGTGAGGTGGTCAATGATCCACACAGTCATGAACCCTCACATACAGTCGTCTGTAGGTGAGGTGGTCAATGATCCACACAGTCATGAAGCCTCACACACTGTGGTCTGTAGGTGAGGTGGTCAATGATCCACACAGTCATGAAGCCTCACATACTGTGGTTCGTTGTTGAGGTAGCCAATGATCCACACACAGGCATGAAGCCCCACATACTGTGGTCTGTAGGTGAGGTGGTCAATGATCCGCTCAGTCATGAAGCCTCATCCTGTGGTCTGTAAGTGAGGTAGTCAATGATCCGCACAGTCATGAAGCCTCACATACCGTGGTCTGTAGATCACGGTTAAGTCAATGATCCACACGTCATGAAGACTCACATACTGTGGTTTGTTGGTGTGGTAGTGATTGACCGCAGCCTGGTGACAGTCCACTTGCACTCCGTCTGGCTTACCCCTTAAACCCAAATTGTATTTTGCATGTCAGCATAGCCACGAGAGTTCGCTAGGGTCTGTTAGGCGGAAATTTTGTCCTCCACTGACGCCAGTAGATATTTGCATGGACAGTAACAAACGTTTGCTGTGCACTCAGATTTTTCGGCCATGTGGAGTGTACACTCCTTTAGAGCTTGGTGACTGTGCATGGTCTAGACCGCAGGATGCCGTTTTCCGCTTGGGCCAAATTATAGTGTTACCAGACAATGCACAAAGGTTGAATACATAATCAGGTGATATTTTTTAGCCAGAGAATTCTAGACAGTCAATTCAAACTGGTATTTTGTTCATTAAAGACAGTATACAAACAGCATCATGTGACTGATTGGTTTATTTGTCCTTTATTACCAGATAAACCAGAGGCAAGACCTAGCAGAGGCAGTATATAATAATCATTAATGATACAGCATTCAGGCGGCAACATCTTACTGATCCATGGGAACTGCATCAACCATCCGTTTATTACTTAAAACACGCGAGTTCTGACCAAAGCAGTTCACCGACAGTCATGAATGACAGCTTCAAAGCAATGACATCTTACTAATCAGTGGTATTTCTACCAGTATTTTGTGTACTAATAAAATACAAGTGATCTAGCCAAAGCAGTTCACAATTATAAATCACACACTTTAAAATAGCACTATATCAGTATGCAGTGATAATTCCATAAGTCTTTTGTTTTCTAATAAAACACAAATGCATAATTAGCAAAATTAGCAAAAAAGATCTGTCCAATGCAGACAAGATAATTAATTCCGACATGAGTTTTACTCATGAAGACCCATCGTTTGGTGCTTGTGCTGATCGGTTTGACCTCTCGATAGTCCTTAGTGAAGAGAATGCTCCTCAAGCCTTGGAGAATCAAGCTTCTGAGTTTCCGTTTGTAGCAATTTTACTGCTAAGGTAGGTGAATTAATCATCTTCTTCGATGACATCATTGCCCTGGCAAACAGATTCTGGGGATTTCTTCTGACTTTCAGGACTTTGGTCTTGTTTTCAGTTTGATTTGACTTCCTTTTAAGGTAAGGTCATTTGTTTAGTTCTGAATGTCCTGAAAACATTGCGCCAATAAATCTCAATGTTATGAGCAAACTCTAGATCTTCTATCTTATCTGTAAGTGCCCAGGTTCTTCCCCAGTTGCAATTCCTTGTGATTTCTTTCGTGAGCCAAACTATGCAGCACGGGGAAGCAGATTGGAAGTTGTCCACAGCCTTGTTTAAAAGTAGATTGTTGAGGTAATTCCTGAGGTTTTCGCCAAGAGACAAACTCTTGCATGAAAGTTAGCAGAGAACATGTTTATGATGGTGATTATTTTATCCAGGATTCCATCATGACTAAGTATCTTCCACGGTGCTGTTCTAGTAATCTACAATCTGGACTTTGCTTGTGTCAGACAGCAACATTATTTCTCTCCCAGTTACTGCAGTTGGAAATATTGCACTAGAGCGCCCTCCAT
This sequence comes from Gymnothorax javanicus, assembly GCA_029692085.1. Lineage (NCBI taxonomy): Eukaryota > Metazoa > Chordata > Actinopteri > Anguilliformes > Muraenidae > Gymnothorax > Gymnothorax javanicus. The sequence continues at coordinate 96,952 of JAFJMP010000069.1, read as the reverse complement.
AATTATTGCCACCCCTGGTTAAGATGTGTTAAAAGCCTTAAAATAAATTCCATTTTTATTGCAAAGCATACTCTCACACTGAAAATTATAGAAAAATGTAACCTTCAACTCAAGTGAATTTTTTTTTTTGTGATCAATTATTTTTATTTTTGACATTATATTACCAAGAAATAACATAAAACATTACGACATATACAACCAAAAAAAAAAAAAATGCCAAAACATGTGACAGGTAATTCATCCCCCTCCTCACCAACCTCATGGGTCTCCCTACAGTAATATGTGCAGTATAAAAAGCTCAACTTAAAAATGGTCAAGTAACAAATTACAGCATTTCTTTGATTTTATCAGCAATCTCTTGCCATACAAAAATAGTGCTAGTGTGAGCACCATGCATCCTCGCTACTGGGAGAAAGCTCCATGTTAATGATATCACTAAATGTATTAATCCAGTGTGCTTTGGTAACAATATATGGAGGTTTCCACCGTAAAGCTATTATCTTTTGGCAGCAGTAATACCCATTAAAAAGAATCGTCTATTGATACAGGTTAGTTCCAATGAGGCAGTGTCATTCAAAAAGTAACACAGTGGGAAAGCACGGCACAGTTAAACCCAAAATAGCTGACAGAGTAGTACAAACCACACCCCAAAAATTTTCACATCTTTACATTCCCAAAACATATGCATATAAGAACCTAATGAGACCATCTGTACACAAAAGTACAGATTGGGGATGATAATCTTTTCATAAGATAAGCCTTTCTCGGAGTGAGGTAAGTCCTATAGATAAAATTATAATGAATCTGTTGATGATTTGGGTTTTTAGAGGCCATTATAATTGAGGACCATATCCTCTTCCAGTCAAGTAAAACATCTTCAGTATAGATTTTCAGGTCTTCAGACCATACTTGTATAATAGGAAGAGCTTTATAAGAGGCATTCGAAATAGTGAATATAAATTGAGTAACATAACCTCTTTTTTGACCTCTATTGACCAAAACTCAAGTGAATTTTAAGGGAAAAAAAAAAAGATCCTGACTAAGAAATAATTATTTTTCATAAAATCACCTGTTCCACAATTATTGGCACCCCTAACAATTCCTAGGAAATAAATGTAATTGAAATATTTCTGTCATTTCTACAGTAGTTTACAAAGTTGATCCGGTATCTAGGAACATTTAATTAGTAATTCATCACTTCCTGTTTCCTAATGGGTATAAATATGATGTGACACAGGAGGCCATTTCTCTTATCCACTCTTCAAAATGGGAAAGACAAAGGAACACACCACTCCAAGTAAGGCAGATGTGTAATGGGACCTTCACAAATCAGGCAATGGCTATAAAAAATAGCCACTCGCCTGCACCTGCCCATATCTACTGTCAGAGGAATCATTAAGAAGTTTAAAACAACTGGAACAGTGGTAAGGTGCAAGCCTGGGCGAGGGCCTTAAAGTTATTTAAGCCACCACGGACAGTGAGGAGGATGGTAAGAGAAATAAAAAGTTCTTCAAAGCTCATTGTTAAAGAATTGCAACAAATGGTAGCATCTTGGGGTCAAAAGTCTCCAAAACAACCATCAGGCGCTATCTACATGCCAACAAGCTGTTTGGGGAGGCATGCATGGAAAAACCTTTTCTCACTCACAATCAAAGCATAAGCGTCTGGAGTTATGTTAAATGGGGTACTGGGACTTCAACTGGGACCATGTGCTTTGGTCAGATGAGACCAAGATAGAGCTTTTTGGCAACAGACACTCTAAGTGGGTCTGGCGGAACACAAAAAGATGAGTATGCAGAAAAACACCTCATGCCCACTGTAAGTATGGGGGAGGATCGGTGATGCTGTGGGCCTGTTTCTCTTCCAGAGGCCCTAGGAACCTTGTTAGGGTGCATGGCATTATGAGCAGCTTTGAAATACCAGGACATTTTAAATCAAAATTTGGTGGCCTCTGCCCGAAAAGCTGAAGATGGAGTGGTCACTGGATCTTTCAGCAAGATAATGACCCTAAACATGTGGCCAAATCTACACAGAAATGGTTCACCAGACACAGAATCAAGCTCCTCCCATGACCATCTCAGTCCCCAGACCTCAACCCCATTGAAAACCTGTGGAGTGAGCTGAAGAGGAGAGTGCAGAGGAGAGGACCCTAGGTCGCTGGATGATTTAGAGCGATTGTGCAAAGATGAATGGTCGAAGATCCCTCTTTCTGTATTCTCCCACTTGTTGAAACATTATAGGAGAAGATTAGGTGATGTTTTGTTGGCAAAAGGGGTTGTACAAAGTATTAACATCAGGGGTGCTTATAATTGTGGCACACATGATTTGATGGAAAAAATTATTTCTTAATGTGGGATTTTTTTCCCACTGAATAAATCTTGCTACTTGAATTAAAGGTTGGGTTTTCCTCTTTTTTTTCATTGTGGTCCAATATGATTTAGAAAAAAAAAAACTGAATTTATTAGAAGCTGCAATGAACAGATCTTAACCAGGGGTGCCAATAATTATGGAGGGCAGTGTATTTGGGTAGTTTTATAATGTGGAGAGATGCTACGGAGGGGTGCTAATGGGAGAGATGCTAAAGAGGGGAGAAGCACATGGGAGAGAGATGCTAAGGAGGGGTGCTAATGGGAGAGATGCTATGGAGGGGTGCTAATGGGAGAAATGCAATGGAGGGGGATGCTAATGGGCAAAGGGGTGCTAATGGGAAGCTATGGAGAGGGAGAGATGCTAATGGGAAAGATGCTATGAGAGGTGGTAATGGGAGAGATGCTATGCAATGGAGGGGAGATGCAAAAGTGGGAGAATATGGAGGGGTATGGAGATGGTGCTAATGGGAGATGCTATGGAGGGGTGCTAATGGGAGAGATGCTATGGGAGAGATGCTATGGAGGGGTGCTAATGGGAGAGATGATATGGAGGGGTGCTAATGGGAGAGATGCTATGGAGGGGTGCTAATGGGAGAGATGCTATGGAGGGGTGCTAATGGGAGAGATGCTATGGAGGGGTGCTAATGGGAGAGATGCTATGGAGGGGTGCTAATGGGAGAGATGCTGTGGAGGGGTGCTAATGGGAGAGATGCTATGGAGGGGTGCTAATGGGAGAGATGCTATGGAGGGGTGCTAATGGGAATGCTATGGAGATGCTAATGGGAGGGATGCTAATGGGGGAATGGGAGAGATGCTATGGAGGGGTGCTAATGGGAGAGATGCTATGGAGGGTGCTAATGGGGGTGCTAATGGGATGCTATGGAGGGGTGCTAATGGGAGAGGGGAGATGCTATGGGGTGCTAATGGGATGGGGAGGGGTGCTAATGGGAGAGATGCTAATGGGGGTGCTAATGGGAGATGCTATGGAGGGGTGCTAATGGGAGAGATGCTATGGAGAGGTGCTAATGGGAGAGATGCTATGGAGGGTGCTAATGGGAGAGAGATGCTATGGAGGGGGTGCTAATGGGAAAGATGCTATGGAGGGTGCTAATGGGAGCTAATGGGGATGCTATGGAGGGGGGCTAATGGGAGAGATGCTATGGAGGGGGTGCTAATGGGAGAGATGCTATGGAGGGGTCCTAATGTGCTAATGGGAGAGATGCTATGGGAGAGATGATGCTAATGGGAGAGATGCTATGGAGGGTGCTAATGGGAGAGATGCTATGGAGGGGTGCTAATGGGAGAGATGCTATAGAGGGGGGCTAATGGGAGAGATGCTATGGAGGGGTGCTAATGGGAGAGATGCTATGGAGAGGTGCTAATGGGAGAGATGCTATAGAGGGGTGCTAATGGTGATAATGAGAGATGCTATGGAGGGGTGCTAATGGGAGAGATGTTATGGAGAGGTGCTAATGGGAGAGATGCTATAGAGTTTGCTAATGGGAGAGATGCTATGGAGGGTGCTAATGGGAAAGATGCTATGGAGGGGTGCTAATGGGAGAGATGTTATGGAGAGGTGCTAATGGGAGAGATGCTATAGAGTTTGCTAATGGGAGAGATGCTATGGAGAGGTGATAATGGGAGAGATGCTATGGAGAGGTGCTAATGGGAGAGATGCTATAGAGAGGTGATAATGGGAGAGATGCTATGGAGGGGTGCTCATGGGAGAGATGCTATGGAGAGGTGCTAATGGGGGAGATGCTATGGAGGGGTGCTAATGGGAGAGATGCTATGGAGGGGTGCTAATGGGAGGGGTGCTAGAGATGCTATGGAGAGGTGCTAATGGGAGAGATGCTAATGGAGAAGCCATCAATCTGTCTCCATTGAATCATCAATTTTAGCACTTATTTGCTAACTGAGAATCATTTTTTCTACCTCTTTCATTTTTTTTTCAACAATGTTGGGGTCAAGATTTTAAATCCCTGACGAGGTGTTCCCGTATTAACTGCAATGGAATGGCAAACTCAATCACACTCATGGTTCTCTCTATCTTGTACGTGTACCCACCGGTGTGCATGCCAATCTCCTTACCATCCACATTAAAGACTGGAGAGCCCGACGATCCGTCAAAGAAGCAGGTGTCATAGGTAATAACTGAGCTGTCCTCTGCCACAACCTTCAAATCTGCCTTAATCATCTGAATTATGTTTTGGTTTTTTTTAATAACGTCTGTTCTTTGTTCAGATGCAATTAAGGAGCAGAAGTCAAATTTTTTCTTCTTGCCCTCTGGGTGACCAAAGATGCAAACCCCACCGTTCTGAGCAGATGGAATATACTGTCCCAAAAGCGGTGTGGGGACATTTTCAAACTCCTCACAGAGCTCCAGTAAAGCATAGTCTAGATAGCCCATCTCTTCATCACGTCCATAAGCCCCAAAAAACAACATCTTCAACATTCGACTTGTGCTCTTTTTCATTGCTTGGCACATAATTGAAATCTACATGAATCTTGATAGGTTTTTGCTCAATGATTTTAACAGGGTCACCGATCTTTCCAAACTTCTGAATCAAATGTGCATTAGTCAGGATGAAGCGATCAAAAGAGCAGAAACCCTGTGCCTTCTGTGTCAGTTTCCTTGTTTAAAATGTGACAGACTGATTTGCTCATCTCCATCAGGCGCACTCCTGTTTCCACATCCCAGAAGGGCTCAGTGTTCTTCCCAAACTCCTGCATCAGCAGCTCCAGTACTTCTTCATCTGTCTCCAGATTCTTTCTCTCTTTCATAATCTTCAGTACACCTTCAACCTCGAGAATCAGCTCCTTCAGGAGCTCTTCAGAGTCAGGTATGGGAGAATGGTCCCCATGGCAGGGCTTTTTACCCTTCAATTTTCCTTGCCCAGGGATTAATTTTCTTTTTACACCCACAGGTGGCTTAACTGGCTCCGATTCCTCTGATTCAGGTGTTGATTTTGTTTGTTCTTGCAAAGGTCCTGCTGCTTGGTCAGCGGTCTGAACCCAGAATCTGAAGGTCCTGCTGCTTGGTCGGACTCCAGTTTCCCCCTCTTCAGGCGGTATCTTTTTCCATCCAGAGATTCATTAACTTTGTAACACATCTCTACAGTCAGGGAGTCCTCAATGCAGGAGAGCTCACTGCCTTCTCCATCTCTGCGATTTTCTCAAAGCGTCCGTCTCTCACAAGAGCTTCCCTCACAGTCTCCCCTAGATAAGCATATATGCAAAGGTAGGGAATATCCTGATTTCCCATGTTTTTCAAGTGTTTTCTTTTAAAATTAGGCCCCCCAGCTCTGGAAACATAAAAAGTGACCAGTTGTTCAGGTATGGTTGCCCTTTCGTCAGGCTCAGGGACAATATCTTCACGCTGAGCCTAATAGTGAGCTCTTCGCCTTCTTCTATTAAACAGCAGGGGAAGTGAGGGCTATAGCAGCATGGTGAGGCTTTTTTCTCTCAATTAATATGTCCTTTCCCTTATTTTTTTTGACGAGAGATTGAAACTTCTCACTACTCTTGAGTGCTTCCAGCACGGTTTGATTCATCATCCCAGATACAGAGTACGGTCTCTTATTCGGCACCGAGAAAGAAAAATTGCGAGGCTTCCCGTGCTTCTCTCGGTCCTGTTGGCGGAATAGGGTAAAGGAAGGGCGAGGATAGGGTATTAATTTGAGGTCTAAACACAGTTGAGTTTTTTGAAAGTCATCATTTGAGCAACCACACCATGAGTGCTCCAAATCATAAATGTATTCCATGCCCAAATCAAATAATTAATGGCTTGCAGTAAGCAATGTGTCATGTAACTAAATACTGGGGGGGTTATTCACTGGCTTTTCCAGCTGTAATAAAGCTTACCTGGTCATCGAGCACTTCTTTTTTCACTGTTGAAGTCATCACGGAGGCCATTTGTCTGTGAAAGAAAGAAATGTACAGGTGTAAGAAGGGCACATTCACAGCCAGTGCATCTGTTATGCGCTTGTACAACTGCATGAGTGAATGCAGAACGTCAGTTTGAAGAGAACTGGGATGGTACGTAAATGCAAACAGGAACAGAGTGAAGTGATTTGTAAATTCTTCTTTACTGACATTTAGTTGAAAACAGCACAAAGAAAAACATTCACTTCAGGATGAAATGTGCCTCACCCATCAGAGCCTGATGAATGTCTCTGCTGCTGGGTTTTGTAATACTGAGTTGCTTCCACTGCTCCACTTCAATCTCAGCACTATCCAGATTGGGCGTCAGCCCCCCAGGTCGTCTAACTCTTCCCGCAACGTGTCTGACAAGACTAACCTCATAGGGCTGCAAACACGAGCCTATCAGCAGCGAGAAGTGCCAAGCAAACTCGGTCCCAAAAATTTGCTGTGAGATAATCGCTGAGAGGAAGAAACTGACTCCGTTGCCAGTGTTCCTCTCTGGGTTTAATGTAGGAGTGTTTCACTCTTTTGTCTGTAATTACACCAATTCGAGGGACAGAGAGACTGACATTCAGTTTGGAGCCAACGTATAACCTTGCTCCCATGTTTTTTCCGAACACAGCATCATCCCTTCTGTTATGGAGCAACATCACCAGGGCACCAGCAATAGGGTCAGTACTTATTAGATCAAAATTTTGGTTATGCAAACTATCGCTGGGGGGCGTTAGATATAGCAAACTCTAAGTCGCAGAATATTGCAGCTTTTGGGGTTCCCTGAGTGTAGTAGGCCCCTTATCACAAAGATACTCTCATAGTTTTTAATGACAGTGCCAATGCACACTGTGTGCTGAGACCAGTGTGTGCTTCCATGAAGTGCTTATAGATGTCTACAATAAAATTAGCATTTATTCAAGAATTATTTAAGGTGCCTGTAAGCGTTTCCAATGTTGTGGCTAACTGAATTGCTTTGAGATGCAGGACAAAGCCCAATACTTAAATGCTCTAATATTTGGCGGTAGTAATACATTGCAGAGAAAACTACCAGTGATATCCTCTATGAGCATGAAGTACTATGAGCATGAAGTAATTACACCATTTGAATTTGTTAAATATTTGTAAAATTCTAAAGAGCTAGAAAACCTAAGCAGTTTTCTGTAAATAATTAGACTGTGTGATTGGTGTGTTAGAAGACACTATATACAGTAAGAAACTGTGTGCCAAATTTAACTGAGAGTTTTTTTTCTAAAAAAAAAAAAAAAAAAAACTATTGTGGGATTAGAGACAGGATGGGTTTTTAAACAAAGTATGCCGAGTCAAATGCGAATGGAGCCTTATTGACCAAAGCAGATAAGGGAGCACAGATAGGTGAAAGGTCAACACACAGAAATCAGAGAACAGCAGCGAGGTCTAAGACTGCATGTGGAATTTTCAAACAAGAATAAGTTCTGCCCAGCAAATGAGTAATGTGAAGGATCAAATTTTATAACAAATAATGCATTGTGATTTAAAGAAGCTGACTGAAAGCTTTCCTGACCGAAGAAATGCAATGAATGTTTAACGAAAGACCTTTTCTCCATTTTAAACAGGAACTGAGGACCAACCTGGTGATTCTCCATGGGAAAAAAAACTAAGAGGGGCTAATAACCTTAATCTGTTTATTCAACTTTTACAGGAAAGGATCCAAACGAGAGGGAAAGCAGCAAAACTATGATGATTGAGTTTGTTCATTGTTGTATGCATCTATTTCATTCTATTGAAACTTTTCCACAGGGTGCTGAAGGTAGGGGATTAGGCCCCCCCGAACCTTGAGGATACTGCAGAAAAGAAGAGATTAAAATAGACTTGAGTGAAAATGATAAGCTGGCCAGCTAAAGATTTGTTTACCTTCTGAAATAGATTTGGGGGAATCCAATTTGGAGTATTATCACAAGACTGAATTCAAAAGGTGGACCACCATATAGTTGAAAAAGTCGACTAATAACGTGATCACATTTTTTTTCCTTTTCTCATTTCTAAATTTACTTTTGATTAAGTGGACAATCAAATAAAAGGTACTGACTGAGCTGACCTTTATGTGATGGGAGCTCAACAGAAAAACTATTAGTTGAATATTCAATATGTACCAATTTTTGTGAATAAAAAATTTGCATATTGTAATATAGTCTAAAGCAACTCAAATCGGTTCTGCTGATGACATGGAGAATTGTAACAATGGTTGGGGCTAATCAGCCCTGACTGTGCATTTCCTCCATGCTCTTAGCAGAACCCTAGACTGAGGTGGATTGCTTAATCATAATTCATTGGAAAAAAAAAAAAAAACAACAGTTTGTCCCCATTGTTCACAAGAAGTCCCATCTAATAATGCTCCATGTCCTGGATGCAAGGACAACCCTCTATCAAACCCTGAGACTGAATCTGTGTTGATTGTGGCCCTCTGCACACCAAACATGTTGACCCAATCAGTTTGGCTGACGCCTTTACAGACAGAGAAGCAAGGGCAACAGCCAAACACACTCTTGTGGGGCTCTTACACCAATCTGAAGACTCAATTTCATGTGGCCTGCAGCGAGCAGAGCATGGTGCTGCTCCCCCACAAGAAAAATGTCAATGGACATCACATGGAACACAACACACTGATGACGGGTGGGTAGGACCCAATGGTAAACCTATATTACCAAAATCCCTCTTCCATATTGCTGTAGATTTGGTGCATGGGCAGTGCCGTGTACCAAGAGGAGGGACCAAGGGGTTAATAGAGCAATAGAGCAAAGTTACTATCACTTATTTACTAAAACAAAAAAATTTTCTCAGAAATGTCTAACATGACAAATTTATAACACATGGGACACACGGGGAGGGGTAGTAGTACAAAAGGGAGCAATCCCTACACCCCTGTTGGATTTTATACATTTAACACTGTGTGAGGGGAAGAGGTATGCATTAGTATTGATATGACCTTTTTCTAAATGGTGTAGAAGCTATAGATGCAATCACAGTAGCAAAAATCCTGAGTAGAGAAATTATTCCTAGGTGGGGGATTCCTACGCATTGTACTGTATAGTGACAATGGGCCAGAATTTAGGAATGAAGTGTTAACCCGCCTAGGAGCAAAATTGGGAATAAGATTGAAAAAGCATTGTGCATATCATCCGCAAATCAGCAGGGTTAGTGGAGAGAACTAATGGAACCCTGAAAGCAAAACTGCGCAAAGCCATGGCAGAAGCTAAATGGAATTGGGTAGCTTGTCTGCCTATTAAGCAGTATGAGAATAACACCACAACGGTCATTGGGGTTGTCACCTTATGAAGTAGTACATGAGGAAACTTTTGAATCACCACATTTATTGCAGAGAACACAAATAGAAGAAGCAACTCTGGCAGAATATATGAATAGAATGTTAACTAACAAGAGTGAGATTCGAAATGTGCTTCCTCCTAGATCAGTTGCAGAGCTGCCACCAGGGGAGATTAATGCCTGGAGATTGGATCCTGGTGCGGAGTGTCGGTAAAAAGCAGAAGTGGAGTGAGCCGACGTGGAAGGGTCCATATCAAGTGCTCCTGATCACACCGACTGCAGTGAGGATACCGGACAGAGAGGCGTGGATACATCAGTCACACTGAAAGGTAGTACCTCCTCCAACTGGTGCGTAGGTGCATCTGATTGATCGATTGAAATATGTCAGGATAGACTTGGAGGGAGTCCGGCTACAAAGGGGGGCGTGGCATATAGAGCTCGCCCGTCTCAAACCCGGTGAAGGACTCTCCAAATCAGTAGAGACTCCAGACTGGCTCATAACATGGCTCACTTCCCCCTGTGTCTGTTGATCCTAGGTATATGCATGGTAAGTACAGCCCACATGCCAACCTCACTCAGGGCAAGAAGGTATGTGGGGGCGGATAGCCACTTGTTTGACTTAGGAGATCCCTCTCACATATATGCAACTAATACATGGTGGAGATATGCAAACAGATCAGCACATTCTGTAAACCGCGCTGAGTGTTATGTGTGCACACACCTACCAGCCTCCATATCTACTCCTAGAGTAGATGTGATACAAGTCGCAGCACCCACAATGAGTGTAAATAATACGATTAAGTGCGCTATGGCAGCCGTCTACTGCTGGTAGTGGATTGATCTCAATGGACCCCAGTTTACCCCTGCTCAACATAATAATGAACTCTGGGTTGAAGTACTGCACCGACAAAGATGGGTACCTGAAGTTGGGAAACATGAGTTCTACCGTTCCGCTCATGGTAGTCCATTATAGTCCGGAGCTGAAGTTTTGGCGATGTGTCAAAGGTAATGGCACAGTATCTGTGGGAGTAACTCAGGGGTGTCAGGGGAAATTACTGATTATCTGTGGTTATCCACAAATAACAGAAACATCCTTTTTCACTGGGAGAGAAGACAGTCCAAATGGCACACTATGTCACCTGTGGGCACCTCACTGGAATGGGACGAGAGCTGTGGATGGTTGGTATTGGTTGTGTGGACATCGGGTATATGTAGCATTACCACCACATTGGGGAGGGGTATGTGCTTTTGTACAGTTGAATGACCACATGCACATTGTGAGTGCAGATAGAAATATCACACGATGGAGGCGAGACACAGTATCACAGGATTCGGTGTGGGGGCACAATGTTCCAGCGGACCAAAGGCTATGGTCAGTAGGGAGCAAGGTTGCTCTCTCCCTGTTCCCGCAGTTTGGAGTTGGACAGGTAATGTAGCGACTGGACTCTGTGAATTATCGTTTAAGTGCACTCGTAAATGAAACCCGTAGTGTCATGGGGAGTATACGGGAAGAGTTAACAGCCCTGCGATTAATGACATTGCAAAATCGAATGGTGCTAGATTTGTTAACGGCAGCACAGGGGGGAGTGTACCAGATTATAGGACCCGCATGTTGCATCTACATACCAGCTAATGATGAGGTGGGAGGGGTAATAGATCAAGCCTTGCAACGTTTAAAAGACATATCTGATGCACATCAGCGAGACCTCACACCAGCATCGGCAGACTCCTGGTGGGACTGGCTCCTGTCTGGAGGATGGGAAGCAGGAGTTACGTCTGTATTAAGTCTTGTAGCAGCAGGATTCGCAGTACTGCTCTTCTGCAGTTGCTGTGGGGTTCCCATAATTAAAGGATTGATATCAAAAAAGTTGAGTGCTAATCCACAATATCAGATGTTCCTATTGCAGGACACCAATGAAGTATATACTCTGCCCTTAGAGTTGAAGGAATCGTATGATGATGTGATTGAAATAGGGGGCCTGTTCAAACAAAAGCACCGAAGAATGACGATGACGTGGTGAAGCATCTCCCCGTGAATGAAGCACATGCTGAAAATCGAGAGAAGTGGTATGTTGGAGGATAATCAATTATAAATGGGGGAGATCTGGTATCAATTCAATATTGATTTACTTGTTTGCTTTATTATTAATTGTTTATCCTTGCTTGTTCTTGCTCATTTTAGATATTAGTTGTATATTCTTGCTTGTTTTTGAATAACCTAGGCCTTGCGTAGCTGTAGTTTCCATAATCTGGCCAATGCGTAAGTAAAAAGCGTCATTGCATATGGTTTATCTAGAACCGTGCGGTCCTGACGAACCCTAACAGGCCAAGATGTTCTTTTTCTCTCTTAGTTTATGTGTTTTCAGGAGAAGGAGTACCAGGAGAGCCAGAGACACCAAAAAGATAAGCCCAGGAGGTGATAAGAAGAAACTACCTGTCTTCTCTGAGCTGTTCACACCTACCTCAGGGTCAGCTTGACGTGGGCTGCGTGCATCTGCAAGAACATTCCAATTAATACCATGAAGTGTAAATCAGCTCGGGGGGAGGAGGATGTCAAGACGTACTCTTACTTATACACCAGCAAGAAAGAACTGTCTTAGTCTTTGTTCTGCTGATGTAACTTGGACCCTACGTGCGCACGTAGTAAAGACTATTATTATTATTACTCTCTTGTCTCTGAGCGTTTTTTTTCAGGAGGGAATTAAAATTTCTACAACAATCAGTCTTTTCTTTGTTTAGTTGAAGGAAGTTGTTTGCTAACCAACACTTAATGTCATTCATACAATCAAAAAGTAACCTTAGTGAACCACTGCTATCAGGTTTCACTGGTAGATAAAGCTGCGTATCATCGACGAACCAGTGAAAAGAAATGTGCTTATGGAAAATTGAGCCAAGAGGGACCATGTACAACGAAAATAACATGGGACCTAAAACAGAACCTTGGGGAAAACCACAAGAGATTGGAGCCAGCGACGAGGAGACATTACCTTATTTGATTGAGAAGGTTCTGTCCTCAAAGTAAGAGGTGAACCACTTTAGGGCAACACTCTGAATACCAACTTCACTGCTTAGGCGGTTAAAAGAATTTTATGGCCAACAGTATCAAATGCAGCGCTTAGGTCAAGCAAAACCAGGACTGCACAAGATCCAGAGTCAACGGCTAATGGGGTCGTTCAGAACTTTTACGAGAACAGATTCTGTAGTGTGGTGTGCTCTAAAACCTGACTGGAATTTCTCCAAGATATTGTAGTGGTTCAAATAGAAAATGAGTTGAGAGTAAACAACCTTTTCCAGGATCTTGGACAAAAATGGAAGTTTCGAAATGGGCCTATAATTTTTGTAGACAGTTGGGTCAAGGTTTGACTTTTTCAACAATGGTTGCACCACGGCATGTTTAAAAGTGGAAGGTACATTATCATTTTCAAGACTGCTATTAATTAAGCTCAAAACCATAGGGCTAAGAATGGAGAAAACTTCCTTGAGAAAATGTGAAGGCAGGATGTCCAAGGGACAGACAGCAGGCTTCATATGAGAGACAATCTTAGACAACTGGAGATGAGAAACGGGCTGAATACAGTTAAAACAGCTGGGGGGCCATTTCGATACGGAAGGGTCATCTGAGGGAGATGGGATTTGAGACCTTATATCCTGAATTTTTCCGATAGAAAATTTAAAGTCCCTGAAAATGAAAACTAAATATGTTTCATGAGTTTATGATACCACAGAAAAACATGTTATTAATCACTCTGTCAAATATGAAGAACTAAAAAAGTCGCTAAGTATATAAAATTAGGCCTCAAAGTTATTAAGAAATAAGCAGCATTCTCTGCCCCAGGACGGTGGGGGCGTGTCCCCTGGAGGCACGGAAACCATGCCCGATCGCGGGAGAGGTCCCGCCTCTCTCTAGTCCAAGCGTCTGTACCTCCCAGGCATGCGCAGTTGCCACATCATGCTCGCATATTGGAAAGCGCCCCAACCTACCTGATATAGCTACTGTACGACTGTACAATAATTTTCGAATGTAATGCCTTACTTTTTAGCTAAAGAGTGAACTCTATGCATGAAGAAAACTGTTAACTTGCTTATTACGTTTTCTGACTCTCCATGATTTATCAAATTTACCTTGCTCTTCTCTGGTAGTAAAAAAGGGGAAATGCAAGGCCATATCTATGAATGACTACAATGCCATGATCACTGATGAGTGTCACATGAAATGCTTTTTGGCATAATAAAGCAGGTTAATTATACCTCAATCACCATAATCAAGCATTGCATAGTATGTCGATAAGAAAAAACGTTACAATTCAAGCCAGTGTAGATATTCATAGCTTGGGCGAGAGTGGGTTAGCCCCGGAACTGGTGAGCTAGCGCGAAGTTGGAGCTGCAATCTAGCTTTGGAGGGAATATGCCTCTCCCATTCCAAAACTGTGCGGTCCCGGTGTGGCGACGCTGGCTAATACCTTCAGCTCGCTGGGAGGACTGTGTGGAGCAAGCAGGACATGGACTACCTCGACTTTCTATAATTTCGCCGCGGATCAAAGAAATGTATACAATCATTTTAAACAACATTCATTTCATCTCCCGTGTTTGTGCTTACATAGCACAGGCGAAATCCGTTCAGTCCTTTCCATAGCTAATAATATGTTGACAGGATGAATATGCGGGGATCTCTGACATGAATACGCGTCGGTTTAGTATAGAAACATTTGTCATCATCATAAACATGTGGACATTCTTTGACAACACGTTCTCATTTTGTCTAAATATATTAATGAAAGGCAATAATAATCCCATATAGAGACCGCCATCAATTTGGCAATACCTGGGCTGATGCTTCGGAGGCTCAAAAAGGGGAATTTGCCAATACGATCAATTGTTCCGAATAATGAGGATAAGGAGAAGTTTGTCAAACGGTGCAAAACGAACACTTTGGTTCTGTATGACGAGGCCACCTCGGACTGGCAGGAGAACGGCGCAGCGAGCTCAGTCCTTGGGCTCCTGTTACAGAAGCTCCGGGATGACGGTTGCAAGGCTTTTTATCTAGAAGGTAAATGTAATGTTATATTATACACCTATAGACACGATCTACAATTTAATTGAACATATCATGATTTCGGCTGGGCTAGCGTGAGCTATCTGATTTCATAATGTTACAACTATCGTAATCAAACAATGTAACGAGTATGTTCTGAGTAGCAAACCTCATTTCTCTATTGACTTCCTCGTAGCGAAGTTTAAGTTAGCCTCCCCTCCCATCAAGCTGTAACGGGATGTTTTCTAGTTGAAAACCATGGAACTTGGATGGCTAGCAAGTTACTGATCGAATCAGGAACTAGTTGGCACTTAATGCCTGGATCGTCTATGCCTGACTGCAAACATGTTACAGATCTATTGACACTGATGCCGCGAACTTTGGTATCCAGAAAACTAACGTTAATGTTAACTCCATTGTCAACGTTATGTCGTTGATTGACCTAATAAGTTAGCCGGGGTCCAATGAATTGTCTACTTTGCCACTATAGCTACTCTGGCCGGCGAAGCATGTGTTCGCTCTCTGTCAAAATGGCTCATAATGGTGAAGTATGAGAGTATGGCAAATTATGTTGCTCCACTGTTTAATGCTAACTTCACATCTAGTTAGCCTGACAAATTTGCCAGTTGCGTGTTAACAGTATGCTGGGGAATGACAGAATGTTGTTAGCTTGCTAGATTGTTATTGAGCTCGTTTAATTAAGATGGCTAGCTAGCTACGTACCTAGCTAGCTAATGTTTAACCTCATAAATTGATTATGTCACTCCGTTAACTTCAACTCACACAACCGAGAAAAATACATTTCCAAGATGAGGGCATGACTAGCAAGCTAAAGAAAAGACAATATCAAAGATATTCTGACTCAAAAACGAGCGGGATATCCACCGATTCCTGCATGCCTGAAGTATTTATAATGTTACGGCGGGTGGGAGGAGTTATGCAAGTAGGGGCAGCAGTGCGTAGTGCGGTCCCCTCTTTAACCCCACCTAAAAAAACCTCAAACCACAAAAGTGAAGTGAAACCGTTAAATCGAGATAAAACTCTAACTACGAAATTGAGCAACATTCAGAAATGACTCTTTTTGCATGTTGTTAACAATTCGTTTCCAACATTTTTGTTATATTTTGAAACAAATCTCAGATTTTTCTTATCAGGGTCTTTAAGAAACTGTTCGCAGGTTTCAATTGAAACAATAGGAAAGGCATTTGTTGAGGGATTTAGAACAGTATTTAAGGTATGAAAAAGTACCTTAGGCCTATTAGAGTTTTTGGAAATAATGTCAGAAAAATATTTAGCTCTGGCAACTTTGACAGAGAGTTGATATTTTGAGAGACGGTCCCTTAGAATTTGGTAAGATATCTTGAGTTTCTCTCTTCTACTGCCGCTCAGCCTGCCTGCCCTCCTGCCTCAGAGCGCGAGTCGTCTCAGTAAGCCAGGGCTGGGCACTAGCTTTAGCCTTGGGTTGCCTGGGCTTAATAGGAGCAACTGACTCCAGAATGTTGGTACAAGTGACATCGAAAAGTGTAGCAAGCTCCTCAGTATCAGGGCAGCGTGAGAGAGCATCACTAACAGTGGACTGGTGAGAGGGTACAGAGGCATCGGTGAACTGCATGACTGAAGACACATTAATGGCGATTGAGGCAGATGAGGTGTAGGACAGGATAGTGAGGATTCAAAGACAACTGGACTGTGGTCAGACAGACCAGCATCAAGAATTTCTAAATTAACGACTGCCAGACCTGAGGTTAAAACCAAATCCAGGGTGTGGCCTTTCTGATGGGTAGAGCCAGTCACAAACTGTGTTTGATTAAGAACTCTTTCACCAAGGGCCAAGACGGACAACAGACATGAATATTGAAATCACCAACAATTAAAAGTTTATCACAGCGAAGAACAACAGAGGATAAAAACTCAAAAAATTCCTGAATAAAATCCTTTCTAAACTTAGGAGGTCTATACACCAAAGCACAAAGTAATGGAGAGATATGATCAATCTTAAGTAGCTGCACCTCAAAACCCAGAGACGCATGAACAGGCAACAGTTTAAATTTAAAACAATTACGGAAAACTGTGGCTAAGCCACCGCCATGACCAGTACACCTGGGAGAGTTAAAATAGCTGCAGTCATTGGGAGAGAGTTCACAGAGAGGGGTAGAATCGCCGACATTAAGCCATGTCTCGGTAACAAATAAAATGTCCAATCCCTTAGAAGTAAAGAAATTGTTTAGAATAAACGATTTGTTTGACAAAGACTGTGCATTAACTGATGCAATCTTCAGAGGAAGATAGTCTGCGGTTGACGCTGCGACGACATGAGATGATGAATATGCAGGAGAGAAATGCAGCAAGCGAAGATGATAGTAGTTCACTCTGCCGGTCCAGATGAGTGAATTCGGGAAGGCACAGCGAGTGGCGGACCAGATAGCTGACTGTGACCATGGAGATGAGTACCAGCGGGCAGTGACCCTCACAGTTTGAAATGAGACCAACGATGTACATACTGAGGTCGATGGGCAATCCCCAGACCAACGCACTGATTGTAGACCTTGCGGGGCAGTCTGAACGATGACTCGAACCGCAGTAGTTCAGAGGATGAGTAATTAAAAGCCATGGCGAACCAGTGGAAATCCTGCAATACCACACGGTCGGCAACTCTTGAAACAAAGCCAAACTCCCACTGAATGGAGCTGATGGGCAATACTTTCAACATGAATGCACTGAAAGTAGCTGAACAGAGAGTAAAATCCAAAAAAGTCAAGGCAGAACATAACGCCGGCTAGGTTACACACCGGTGAGTAGCGGCAGACAGACATGTCAGCGTACACTCTACCGGAACAGGAAAAATGGGAGGTTAAACTGGAATATGCTCTGCATGAAAAAGGTCTGGAGTGATTCTTGACCAACCCCTTACAGGTTCTAGCCATTCTGCCGTAGCAGTTAAAAAAGCCAACAAGATGCTGGGATACATTGCCAAAAGTATTGCGTATAAATCCAAGGAGGTCTTGGACTTCTCTTATACAACATCGTTCTCTTGTACAACACATTCGTCAGGCCACACCTGGAGTACTGTGTACAGTTCTGGGGGTGCATACTTTAAGAAAGATATAGAGGCTCTAGAAAAAGTTCAGAGAAGAGCCACTAAGCTAGTAACTCCGGGTATAAAAGATGAAAGCTATGAGAAGAAGCTGCAAATCTTTAATCTCTTTCTTCTGAGGAAAACAAGACTTAGGGGTGATCTGATTGAGGTCTTTAAATATGAAGACCATAATGGAAAAATGATCAGTCAAATTTTCACGCTTGTGGTGAAATTATGACTTAAAAATTCAAAACAATCTTAGAAACAAAGCACTGAAAAATATGCAAAGAAATATGTAATATATAAAATATTGCAATAATATATAATATTATTATAAATATTAATAATAACATAAGAATATATATATTATATATTCTATATATATATATATATATATATATATATATATATAAAATAATAAAAAATGCAAAATTTGGACTATGATCGTTTTTTCCTTTGTGGTCTTCATATATTAAAGCGATTAACAAAGTGAATTATGAGGCATTACTTAGGCCAAGTTTTGTCAGTAGAACTGTGTCTGATGGTCACAAATGGAAGTTGACCAAGAGTAAATTTAGCACTGACATTAGGAAATTTTTATATATAGGAGTTCCTATTTGCTCATGATAGTAAAAAATATGTCTGCAACCGTTATAATGGTTATAATGTTATAATGGAAAATATATCATTTTCACATATGACCTTGACCCCCTGACATTTAACCCCCAACCGCAACGGAGACTATCAAAGCTACCCCGTCATGCAGCATATGGAAGCAGAATTAAAAGATGCACATTGTCATTTTGGTTTGAAGTGAATGCAATGAATTTGAAGAAAGCTATCACAAAAGAAACGATTTTGATTTTTTAACAATGACCTTGACCTGATCACCCCCCAGAATTTAATCAGGTAATCTACAGACCATTGCCCACCTACTCTGAAAGTTTGAAGTCAATCAGTGCAACCGTGTAGGCACTAGATTGTTAAAACACAGACACACAAAGACACGCAAACAAACAAACAAATCGCACTGATTACAATACCTTGCCCTGCTGACTCGATCGCGGCAAGGTAATGAAGTTTTGACCACACTGGAACTGTCAGTAAATATTTATATTCTGAAATGATAGGTTTCTCAGAATTTAGAAAACAAGTTGCCATATCCAAACTCTTAATGTAGTTTTAGGAAGAGATTTTTTAAAAAAAAATGTTGAAACTGTTTAAAGCTTGTTAAGACTAGACAGTGATTCAAAATTATTATAGTAGGCTACAGTGATTCTAAAATTATAACAATTCAGTACAGACCTATAATCAAATTTATATTGCATGGCATTGTGTTGAGAATTCGCTGTGATAGAGGTTCTTTAGCTAAATGTTTATTAAAGATTTAAATAAAAGGCCTGAGAAAATAGCCAATGTTTTCACCTCCATTTGTTTGCCAAGACAATTGGTTCGATAAGACAACAAATAATGTAGAGGTCAAGTACTCACCTGGTGTGAAATTATGAAGCAGACTATTTGTCTTCTTTACTTGTAATTTTCAACAGCTTGTATATTCAGAACAGTGAGAAGCAGTCAAACCTGACTGTGAAGCCGAACAGGAAATGGTGCAGATCATGAAAGAGATTTACATCATGACCGTGCCAATTTAAAGGAGACATACTGGAGTTGATGCCTTAAGCCTGATTGGTACAGAGGACCTGTAGTTATTTGTAATAACTGTGGAGGTAATTGATTATCTTAATCCCGTGGGAATCTGCCATGTGTCTAATTTGTTAAGAAAAATTCCACCACAAATTACGGACCATATTTCTCCAAATACAGAGGTCATGTGATAATAATCATCCCACACGAATAGGAATCTTGATTATTTGGGGTTATATTATATTAGGACCTGGACTGCTGTGACTCCAGGACCCTGTTATGCTCAGTATTATTATTCTTCTTATTATTATTTCAGGTGAAGTCCTCACCTTTATTGGTCAAGCACCGCTATTTGTCTGGTAACCTCCTTTCCCCCCATTTGTCACGTCCCCTATGGGTCAGGTGACATTGTTTGCTTGAATGATCACCTCACCCCACCACCTCGCAATGGTTCCCAACCCTGCTCCCGAAATTCCCCTGCCCAGCACATTTTATAAGTATCCCTGATTCACGTAACACATCTGAGCTGATCTGCTCTTCAGTAAATCACTTGATAAGCTGAACTGGGTGTGTCAGATCAGGCAGAAACACACCAATGAGCCAAAACTTTGAAAACCTTCCATGGATGCAGCGAATGTTAATTGCGTCATAACAACGGCATATTCCAAGGTCAGCTTAGACGGTCAAGATCAAGGTCAGACAGTAGGCAAATCCAGCAGGGGCTGTAACATTTTGTGTACTGTACTGTCCTGTGGCACGAACCACTGCAGTAACTGTCCTGCTCCACTAGGGGGCTGGTCTGCAGTGGCTCGAGTACACAGGACAGTGGTCCGGACCAGTTACTGCAGTGGTTCGTGCTACAGGACAGTACAGTACACAAAATGTTACAGCCCCCTCTCGCAAATATTCGGGTCCTAATATTCAATGTCTTAAATTTGGGTGAATGGGGAACTGAACGACTTTGACAAGAGCCAAATCGTTATGGCCTGACGAGTGGGTTCGAGCATCTCTGAAGACTTCCAGTTTGCTCCCTGTCAGCAGACATGAGTGACATTGGTCCAAGGTGGGACAAACCATGAACTGGTCTTTGGGTTTTGGGCGCCCAAGGTTCATGGATGCATGACAGGAACGAAGGCTATTCTGTCTGGTCCAAACCGACTGAAGGACAACTGTGGTATAAGTCCCAGAGAATTTCAATTATATTTATATAAGGAATGTGTCACAACACACAGTGCATCATACTAGGGCCTGACCGATTTAACCGATTATAGCCCTTTTCAAAATAATCATCATTGGCCGGAGTTTTGCCAATTAAACGCCGATTTATTCTTAATTTCTCATAAAACAATAAATACTGTTAAGTGTTGGAGTCGTGCAGAATTATGTTCTTGCGCCTTTTGTCCAATACATGGAGCTTTGCCTCCATTTAATCCGCTGTCTTCTCAGTAACATACAGGAGTGAGCAACAGCCAGGCAACATTACAGGAGTGGGCTGAGCAGAGCTTGCCGACAGGTAAGTTTATAAAGACGCTGTGAAATTAACAATGACTCAACATGTCTCCCGCTTCAGTTTAACTCTCTTTGCCATGTGTCATGACGAAGTGACGCTGGGTTCGTTGGGCCCTCATGCTTTTCATTTACGTTGCATTGCTAAAGTTGTGCTAACCTAACTTAAGTTTCTCCCTGTCTGTTTATGTTAGCAATAGCATCGCTGTAGTTATGCCAACCTAGCATAGCGTTAGCTAACAACTTAAAAGCCAGTCAGTAACTGCAGAAATAACGTAAGTGTACAAAATATTTGAGAGTACAGAGAACCACTGTTCATCACTCCGCCAGCTGCATGTTAAGGCGATTTAAGGAGGAGCGATGTGAACGCAGAGGGGGTTTATTCAGTGCAGGCCTGAAAAGTTAAAATGATTAACATTACTGTTTTCAGCAACCGTCATAATGTCATGTCTCTCTTCGTTTTACTTTGTCAGAAAATACTATAAATGGTCTGCATTTATATAGCGCTTTCTAGTCACATGACATGACCCCAAAACGCTTTACAACTATGCCTCTCATTCACCCTGATGGCGGAGGCTGCCATGCATGCACCATCCTGCACATCAGGAGCAGTGTGGGGTTCAGCGTCTTGCTCAAGGACACTTCGACACGTTCTCTGGAGGAGCCAGGGTGCGAACCAGGAATCCTCTGATTCCTAGGCCGCTCACTCTACCTCCTGAGCCATGCTGCCCGTGACACAGGCTGTAACAGCAACTGGAGTAACATTAGTGACAGACTATTTGTGACCATTATATATTTAAAATGCAACTCTGTCAAAGATGACATGTTTAGACATCTGAGAAAGGCGTCTCTGGTTTTTATTTTGGTTCATATGAGTCATGAGTTCATGGCAAAGAAAAATAATGGAATTGAGAAAATGTGATTTAACGTTGAAGGGCATCAGAAGGCTGCATAAATAATGTTTTGCCAGTAACTTCACTCATTATGTTGCTTATATACAGCATACACCTGTGGCCTAAATCTATAGATAAATTAGTAGTAGGGATGTAACGATTCAGAATCGTGATTTTTTTAAAGCGTAGTAACACCACCTGCTACCATGGGGGCTAACATCCGAAGCCCTTTTCCTTTATTAACCCCGTGCTGTCCTGTACGAAAGTGCCTAACATCAAAGGGCATGGGAAATGCTTCCGGAGAAAACTTGACTGACATCAGTATTTTTTTCGTTACGCACTGAAAGGAGCAAAGCAAAACAGAATCGCTCTCCTATTAACCAATTAGGCAACTCTAAGAAAAAGTAAACCTGTTCCCGCCATTTTGCTTCATTATTAATCAAATGGTGGATTTGTTTACTCAAAGTTGAATGATTAGAGCTGTTTATTAAGACAACATGTTTGATTTGCTGCATTTTGAAATTTAAATGGCCATAGAACGGCACAGATTTGCATGAACACAATTGCCATTGCACGCCTATTTCGTATGCATCATGATAATTCATATCTCACATTCACTTTTCATCTGCTTTTCAGAATGTTTTCCACCTTGTGTATTTTTTAGATGCTTAAAATCCAGGTCGATTTTATAACAAATATGTTTTAAATTAATCTTGAATAATGTCCTAAAATGCTACAATGAGAGATGTAATTCAGAGGAAGATTTTTTTGTAATTATTCAAATTATTGGCATTCTTTCAATCTAACACCGTAGCCCAGTTAGGTTTGTCTGCTTTTCACCACCACATCTTAATAGTTATAGGCTACTGGCTAAATTTCTTGATTGTTATTTAGGCCGAGTACACGGAGCAGATTTAGGGAAGGGCGGAGCATCTGCAATTAGCGAATCTAAACTCAGGCTTCTTCCCAACGGCATTTTAAATCATTTAAGCTGCTTCAGGCGTGTGTGTTTCAAGAAATTACACGGGACTGCCTACACACCCTATGACGGGTAAGTCTCATCACACTTCAAAAAATCCTTGTTCAACATCGCCACATCCCAACTCAGCGTTTAATCTCTCATTGTAGTATTTTTAGGAGATTTATAATGATAAAATAAAGAGATTCATTTTCAGATCGCCCTGGATTTCAAGCGCCTAAAAAATACACAAGGTGGAAAAAAATTCTGTAAAGCGGATGAAACGTGAATGTGAGGTATAAATTATCACAATCACACGAAATGGACAAATACACGTTCTGCAAATCTGTGCTGTTCTATGGCCATTTAACTTTCAGAATGCGGCAATCAAACATGCTGTCTTAATAAACAGCTCTACTCATACAGCAAAGTAAATAAGCGAATCCCCTGTTTGATTGCTAATTGAGCAAAGTAAACAGAGACATGATTAGAGTAACCTAACTGGTTAAAAGGAGACGATTCTGTAGTCCTTTACTTGGCTCCGTTAAGCGTATGTCGCCGAAAAATACTAATGTCAATCAAGTTTTTTTTTTCCGGAAGCATTTCTTATGCCCTTTGATGTTTGGCACTTCCGCTCAAGACTGTGTCGGGTTGAATGAGGAAAAGGGAAAGCTCGGATGTTCACCCCATGGCAGCAGATGGTGGTACTACGCCTTAAAAACATTGTGGTTCGTAATGTTATACCCCCTACTAATCATACAATACAACAGAAATACACATTATATTTGGAACATTCTGTGAAATTTGTATTTTAAATCAGTAGGGAAAAGTCCTTTGAAAAATTTGTGAATAGGAAGCAATGCAAATTATTCAGCTGGTGTAGTCTCGAAAAGTCCAGTTGATGGCACTGTGGCATTGTCCGCACAGGCCAGTGTTCGTAAACAGTTGAAGAGTTTAATGAAGAAACCAGACATTGACCTTTTATCCAGGGGTCCGTGGATTGCTCCAGCCATAGGCCGATAAGGTTGGGTGTCTTTTTGTCATAAAATCCTCATCGATACTCTCTCACAAACCATAAATTCCTTTGCCAGGTGCTGGTACCATTAAGATAATGGGGTTAATCCTGCGACGTAAGAATGCGCACGAATCCAACCTGCAGGTTTTTCTGCCACTTACAAAGTCCCCCTCTGACCCAGCAGGACACCCCATGGCCATCCCAAGGGGTCACAGGAAATGCCCTGGGCAGCACCTTCCTGACGCCCCCAGGCCACGAGGCTTTGAGGATACTTGTACTGGGCTTTGATGAGGTTGCAAAGTACCAGCACTAGATTAGGGTGAAGCTGAAGACAGGGCGCTGTTGATGACCCACCCTCGAAAGACCCAGTCCCACCAGATGTATGTGTTGTTATGGCGCCACGGACAGCAAGGGATGACAGACAAAATCCTTTAAGTTCAACAGATTTAATTAAACAAACACATAGAACTAATCTACACCCTACACTACTGACCAAGATTGAAAAGAAAAAATAAAAATGAGATATTTACAATTCCCTGTAATGGAGATGGGCTGCTATGTTGTGATGTCCTGGGACAGGAAAATGCTCCAACACAGGCAAAAAATCCACAAAAAAGCTTAAAAGGTCTTGAAAAGAGTGACAGGTCTGGTCAAATGTGTCCTTCTTGCAATTTCTCCTACTACTCTACACTCTCTCAATTTTTCTCCTTATATACTCTTTTCCAGCCCCCTCCCATTTCTGGGACTTTCCCTCTGGGCATGCCCTGGACATGCCCAACCTAGCTTCAGACTGGGCTTCACAAAAAAAAGTCAATACTGCCATCTAGTGGCTATTTACCACATTACAGTGTCTTGGGCAGAACGGGTGGATGAGCTAGCCAGGATGGTTGCTGCTTGGCCAGGTTTACCTCCACCTGTGCCTGGTCAATGTGGTTCTCGGTTGCCACAGATAACGTTGTAAATTGTTACAAGTGCATATGACATAACTGGCCGTTTCATGACAATAGTAATGGATGGTAAAAAATGGTTTCAGTTCCCCTCATGGTAATGTAACCTGTTAAATGGTCAAATTTGAGAATTTGATTGGTCACTACGACGCCAACAGAGCAAATGGTAGTTGAATTTGGATAAATTTGGTCCGGGTGAATTAAAGATAAGGAGGCAAAGAAGCCAATACATCTCATACATTTTGCACTGGCATACATTTTTAAGGGAGTTAATAACTGAGAGTAATGGTTAAGTCCTGTGCATAAGTTCTGCAGGCTATGTCACGCCGATGGTACGGGTCTGACTGCAGAGTGAATGGCAGCGAATGAAGGTAATTTTGGTGACTAGTACGTGGTTTCGTCCGATTACATTTTTCAGTCAGACAGCTGTTTATTTTATACGGCGATTTGCATGACCGTGCTGCAAAAACAGGTGTATGTACTTGTCGCCGAAATTACCTTAATTCGCTGAAGAAAGAGTTCTGAAATGTCCGCCGCCAAGCGCCGGAGCATAGACCTAATTATAATTAAATTATTTTTCTGTACTGAATGTAGCGCATTGTTTTGTCGCTTTTAGATCGCATGGGGGAGAGAAGCCGTGTCTTCAATTGTCACTTGATTATTCTTGAATTGGAAAACGTGTTAATGAAGGAAAACCATCAAGAATTAGCCAGGACAAATTGTTGTCAATAAAGGGTGGGATAATAGCCAATAATTTTCGGTCTAACACCGCCACTGGGGCGTTTATTCTGAAAAAAAACACCCAAAAGCCGTAGTGAGTTGGCATGTATGAAACGTTGTGAAATATGAAATGAGGAATAATCAAAACTAGTATTATCACAAGTTACAGTTGGGTTTATGAATCAGAATATTGGATAAAACAGACAGAATGACTGACAGCACAGTAACTATGTTTCTTGAATGTGTGATTAACACAGCACATCAAGGTCCCAGTAAAAACAGTCAAAGGTATTAATGCCTAAAATATGAATACTGACGAGATTTTACAGGACTGTACACAATGTAGGTATGGATATATTCATTCATGAGGGAGAGGCAATTCAAACATCTGGAATAGAATTGCTGTCAGTCTACTGTGTGTGGACAATCAGAAAGTTGACATGACAAACAGAACACACAGTAAGCAAATGCTGGTTTAAAGTAATTACATCACATTACTTCACTTCTTTGCAAAACATACTGTATGCACGCAACAACAGGATGACAATGAATTGAATGGCAATGAATGAAACTAATCAAAGTGAACGCAGTTTTGCATTTTAATACAGAAAACATTCCTGGCAAACACAGAAATACACACAAAGACAAATAAACGCAAAGAAATGAATGTGAAATTGACTTTGCATTGTCTGTAGTTGTAAGTTAGGATTTGTGTCATGTGAGGTTGTATTGCTAAAGGTGCAGTTTGTGGACTTGGGCAGCTTTGCAGAGTGGCCCTGAATGGAATGGCTGGATCCTCTAGTCAAACAGATCAGTGCTGTAAAGTTTGCTCTGGTGCTACACCAGGGGGCCTGTTACTGCTATTGTTTGACATGGGGGTGTTAAATGAGTTTAATGGCCCCATGAAGGATTTCAACCCATCTTACACAGAGAATGCAGGCACCTCTGACTCCCAACTTGAGGCTGGTGCCTGAAGTGCGAAAGCTTATGGTTCTGAAAAAAGAATAAACTATGCAGGGTTTTTTTTTTTTTCTTTTAAAATTTGGCATCTCCAATCCCACCCCAATCTGGAATGCCCAACTGGGGAACTATGTACACCACTTGCTCAGATTCGCCCCTTGTTGCCAATTCAGGAGAGTGTAGACAGTTTATGGCTCTCCTCCAAGCAGGCACCCGCCAGCCACCGCTTATATACACTCATTGGTTGAATCATCGCAAGTTCAGAGCGAGGGCGGAGGATACCCGGACATGACCAGGCTTAGAATCTTCCTGACAAGCGCCCGTCTGGCCAACAAGAGGCGTCTAAGCAACAAACAATGGAACCATGTGATATTACCCTTCCCGCAAGACCCTTCCCAATTTGCATCCCTGTAGCGCAATGGCCAATGGTGCGCTACGCTGAAAAAGCTGCCGACTACTGCCGGTGGGTACGACTAGGGCTGGTACCCGCATCGTGATAGTCATTTCTGCTTTGCAGTGCAATGCTTTAACCGAGTGAGCCATGCAGCAGCTCATGCAGGGTTAATATCTGCATAGTTCAGAATCTGAAACAAGTTTACAAGAGTTAAAAACAGAAACGTCAAACATAAATAAAACCATGCACCAGGATAGGAATGCAGGTACAAGCTCTTAAGTTAAATATGTTTTTATTAGACTCAGTCACAAAGACTGACTGAGAAAAGTGTGAGTGAGGACGGAGACAGAGGGCACAAGAGGAGGAGTGAAGGGCTGTGTGGAGCTGAAAAAACAGAGAGAAGTTAGCAGATTTCACAGGCATTCAAACAGCATGTTTTGTTTTGAAAAAATGTAAACAATAATGCAATTAGATTTGGTAGATTACCTCAGTTACAGTCACGGGGGGTAGTAATCAAGAAAGTCTGATAGTGAATAACACCGCTGAAAGGAGTGTGCACATGCAGTTTAGTTCATGCAGCATGCAAACCGCTGGTTCCATCCGAGGGAAGCAAAGACCAGCGGAACAGCAACAAGAAACAACATTGTGCATGATGCTATCCAGCAATAGTGTTGTATCTTTAAGTTCATGTGTATATTGATTTATGTTTATGATTTAGTTAATTCATAGTGGGTTAAAAACATACAGATAAATACAATTAAATACAAAAAGAAATGGATTTAATTTGTTTTTTATGAGTAAAAATATGTACAGTACTTTGTTCTATGTTTTAAGCACAGACAGCAAGCTCATTCTATAAAACAATAGAAGAAGTTTCTGCAGAAAAAATGAGGAAATGAACACTTTAGTGCAAAGAAAAGATGTTACCACGTTTTATTCACAATCTGTAATGTTCTTAGAAAGAAGCAACGTCTCGTCCATTTTGTCGACCTAGTTATAGTTTAAGTCCCCACAATAGACTTCTGGATAATGTGTATTATTTTCCTTCAAAGATTATTTTTTCTTGGTTCTTCAATTATGCACTCATTTTACAGATGCAGACACTAGGCTATAGAACAGCGCTGTAATTTCATGAAGTTTGGACAGATCACAGGTTATACATATCTGCTAAATTTGAACAATTTGGACTTAGTGTTATATTTCAAAAATTGATTACTATCAGTGGCGTGCCGTCAAATGTTCAGAGGCCCCTCAGCAACCTCAACCCCCACCGCTCGACTGTTCCCAAGCTGCTCACGTTTAGTCCGCTTGATCAACAATCAAACAATTAATGGAATGAACAACCAAAGTCAATTCACGACCTATAATAAGTGATAATGAAAAAGTGAATTCTTATTGCCAACACACTTATGTAACTGATATGAGATTGTAAGGATGGCAGTACCAATGCTACAATTCCAAAACTTTCGCTGACTTTGCAGCATTTATTTGAACCCTCCTTATATTTGTCATTCAGCTGTTCATTGTGTCCAGTGGTTAAAGTGGGATTTGACAGGTGGGGGAACCCTAAAATTCGTTGTTGCGGCGCAGACGGGTAAATGACACAAATGATTGCAAATAACTGTATTCGCTTTATTTTTGGCCCATTGGGACATTGACATTGAATTTTCATATTCCCATAATAAGGAAGTGGGTCTAACAAGAGAGAAGCAGTGATGGATTTGGTTGAAAACTTGCAGAATATGGGAAGTATGACAGTGAAGATATTCTACTGTTACATTATTTTTCATTTCCTAAAACAGTAAATCAAAACTATTACATAATTACAAAAATGAACAAGTAACAGAAATCTATGAATCTTATTGTGATTTAATAAAATAATAAGATAGTATTACTAAGAAATGACTATAAGATATCTTCATAAGGGTTTTGTGTTTACACACAATGCCTTTGTCTTATATTAAAAACAGTTGGATAATCTGAAACATTTCAATATGACAAATAAGAGAAAATGGAAGAAATTAATCAGGTTCTGCTATATAGCCAGACAATTCAAGACCATCAATTCAAACTGGTAATCTGTCATTAAAGACATGGTATAAAAAATAGCATCACGTGACTGATCAGTTTAATTCCATCCGTCCTTTACTGACAGATAAAACATGGGTAAGACCGAGCAAAAACAGTATATAAAAATCATAAAAAATACAGCATACAGGCAGCAACATCTTACTGATCCGTGGGAACTGCATCAACCATCCGTTTATTACTTAAAACACGCGAGTTCTAACTAAGGCAGTGCACATACAGTTCAGTCAAGAATGACAGCTTTGAAGCGATGACATTTTACTAATCAGTGGTATTTCTACCAGTATTTTATGTACCCATAAAACACGCAAGATCAAGCCAAAGCAGCTCACAATCATAAATCACACACATAAAAATAGCACTATTTTGGTAAATAGTGGTAATTCCATTGGACCTTTGTTTTCTTATAAAATACACATGCAAATTAGCCAAATTAGTGAGTTCATTGGTTTTTTTTTTTTCTCTCAAATAAAATCTTTCCAATGTAGTTAAGGTAGCTACGCAACTCCAGTTCCTTTTGCAGTCATAGCCTACTGGAATCAACAGTGAACTTCACGTTCTCCAGCCCCTCAGGGGTGGTTACATGGTTTCCGGCCCGCCGGTGACACACCAGTCCCCAAAAGTACTTTTGAATGCTGTTGCTGTTTGTCATGTTCTCAGAGCTGAACTTGTCCCCAGGTCCACCCTGCCTCTTTCAGCTTTCTTCTACTGATTGTCTACATTTTTCTTTTAGCCAACTTTTCTCTTCCCTGCTGGTGTCCATCTCATTGCAACCCTTGGAATAGAAACTAGGTGCATCCTGCAAACATGTCCAGTCAATCTCCATCTTCTCCTTTAGATCTCTAGGGACAAGTACTGGTTTTTATGCACAGTTCATTTGACAATTTACTTGGCCAGAGTATGTGTAATATTGTCCAAAGGCATCTGGTTTAGAAAGTATGGAGTTTGTTGCTAATAGATGTTATGGAGGGGGGCTAATGGGAGAGATGCTATGGAGAGGTGCTAATGGGAGAGATGCTATGGAGGGGTGCTAATGGGAGAGATGCTATGGAGGGGTGCTAATGGGAGAGATGCTATGGAGGGGTGCTAATGGGAGAGATGTTAGGGAGGGGTGCTAATGGGAGATATGCTATGGAGCGGTGCTAATGGGAGAGATGCTATGGAGAGGTGCTAACGGGAGAGGTGCTATGGAGGGGTTCTAATGGGAGAGATGCTATGGAGGGGAGCTAATGGAAGAGATGCTATGGAGAGGTGCTAACGGGAGAGGTGCTATGGAGGGGTTCTAATGGGAGAGTTGCTATGGAGGGGTGCTAATGGGAGAGATGCTATGGAGGGGTGCTAATGGGAGAGATGCTATGGAGGGGTGCTAATGGGAGAGATGCTATGGAGGGGGTGCTAATGGGAGAGATGCTATGGAGGGGTGCTAATGGGAGAGATGCTATGGAGGGGTGCTAATGGGAGAGATGTTATGGAGGGGTGCTAATGGGAGAGATGCTATGGAGGGGTGCTAATGGGAGAGATGCTATGGAGGGGTGCTAATGGGAGAGATGCTATGGAGGGGTGCTAATGGGAGAGATGCTATGGAGGGGTGCTAATGGGAGAGATGCTAGGGAGGGGTGCTAGTGGGAGAGATGCTATGGAGGGGTGCTAATGGGAGAGATGCTAGGGAGGGGTGCTAGTTGGAGAGATGGACTGAAGCCAACACTTATGCTATAGACTGCAGTTTCCTAAATAAGACAAATAGAGGATCATTTGGTCCCTCAATGATTATTTGAGATTGGCACAGCCAGAGGTGTTGCAGTATTAACTGCAATGGAATGGCATATTCAATCACACTCATGGTGCGACCATCGATTTTGTAAGGTTACCCACCGCTGTGTATGGCAAACACCTCACTGTTCACACCAAACACTGGAGAGCCTGACGCTCCATGATAGAGGCAGGAGTCATAGGTCGTGACCTCGCTGTCCTTTGCCACAATGTTACAATCCATATTCATCAAAATGAAGTAGATGTTTATTTCTTTCAGTCACTGCTTCTCTTTGTTGACATTCAATTATGGAGCAGAAGTCAAATTTTTTCAGCCCCCCATCTGGGTGACCAATGATGCAAACCCCACCCCTCAGAGCAGGTGGAGAGTAATGGTTCAAAAGCGGTTCAGGGAGCTTTTCGTCTGTGTCAACATCGAGCTCCAGTAAAGCATAGTCTAGATACCATTTTTTTCAACACGCCTAAAAAG
The DNA here is from genome assembly GCA_029692085.1 of Gymnothorax javanicus. Taxonomy (NCBI): domain Eukaryota; kingdom Metazoa; phylum Chordata; class Actinopteri; order Anguilliformes; family Muraenidae; genus Gymnothorax; species Gymnothorax javanicus. Next base: position 65,893 of record JAFJMP010000069.1, on the reverse strand, counting down.
CCCCAAAAACAACCCTTTTCACCTTGAAATTGGGCCCTGTTTTATTCTCCTGTTCAAAACAAAATTTACCTGCATGCTGATTTCTCTGAGATTCCCCAAATGGTTGAGCATCTCTGCTGATATCCCTGAAATTCATAATCAAATGTGCATTAGTCAGGACGGAGGCGATCGCGGCAGCAGAAATCCTGAGCCGCTTATGTTGATAGTGTTGTTCTCTATGTAACAGACGGATCCGCCATCTCCATCAGGACCTTTCCTGTCTGCACCCTCCAGAGGGGCTCTATGTTCTTCCCAAACTCCTGCCTCAGCAGCTCCACAGCTTCTTTCCTTCCTTTGACCTTCTCTCTCTCCTTCATAATCTTCACTAGACCTTCAAACTGGGCTCTCAGCTCCTGCAGGAGCCCTGCAGTGCCAGGTAAGGGATGGTACTCACGAGGCTTTTTCATGCCGCGATTTTCCTTGATAGGGGTAGATTCTCCCTGTACATCTGCAGGTGGCTTTTGCTTTCGCCAATTTCTCTGATCCAGGTATTGATTCTCCTTGTTCTTGCACAGTTCCTGCTGCTTCTTCAGCGGTTGTGGGCCCAGAATCTGAAGGTTGTGCTCTCGCTGCTTTCTTCCTATTCAGGCTGAATATTTTTTCATCTAGTGATTCACTAACTTTGTGACACATCTCTACAGTCTTAGAGTCCTCAATGCAGAAGAGCTTACTGCCTTCTTCATACGATTTTCAGAAAGCGCCTGCCTCTCACAAGAGCGCCCTTCACGGTCTCCCCTTGATAAGCATATATGCAGAGGTAGGGAATATCTACGCTTGTACATGTTTTTCAAGAAGGGTATTGTCTTGAAATTCTGCCCTCCTGTTCTTGCAATGTAGAAAGTGAACAGTTGTCTTGATATGACAGCCATTTTTTGAGACTCAGTGACAGACATCTTCTTCGGACTGAACGTAATACTGAGGTCTTCATCTTCTTCTATTAAACAGCAGGGGAAGTGAGTGGCAATATCAGCATGGTGAGGCTCTTTTCTCACAATTATTATATCCTTTTCCTGATTTTCATTGACAAGATCATTGAAATAGTCACTACTCTCGAAAGTGCCTCCAGCACAGTTTGATTCATCATGCCCGATACAGATACTGTCTCATTCATCACAGAGAAAGAGAAATTAAGCAGGCTTCTCGTGCTTCTCTCGGTCCTGTTAGTGATAGAGGGTAAGGGAAAGGTGAGGATAGAGTATTAATTTGAGGTCTAAACACAACTGAGTTCTGGACGGTAATCACTGGAGCAACCACACCATAAGCACTCTAAATCTTAAATGTACTCCATGACCAAACCAAATCATGAATGGCTCACAGTAAACAATGTGTCATGTTACTAAATACTGGGGGTTATTGACTGGCATGACCAGCTGTAATAAAGCTTACCTGGTCATCGAGCTTTCTTGTTTCACTGCCGATTTCTTCATGGAGGCCATTTGTCTGTGAAAGAAAGAAATGTACAGGTGTAAGAAGAAGTAAAATGCATCTGTTATGCGCTGTACAGCTGCATGAGAGAACGAGAACGCCAGTTTGAAGAGAACTGGGATGGTGCGTGAAAATGCAAATAAATACAGAATGAAGAGATTTATAAACTCTCCTTCACCAAACACAGTTGAAAATGGCACAAAAGAGAAAATAGGACTGATGGCTCTGTGGTTCAGCGGGCCAATAACTGATCCATTTCTGAAAAATGCTTTTCAGAGATTCATTGGTGTGCAGAATGCAATGTACTATATAAAGTGAATCTGGCCACCAGTTTCATAAAAGATGATTGTAATAGCGAGAAAAACTCAAACGTCATGAGGTGTATTGGATATTTACTTTACAGACTTTAACACCTGATGGATTGAATGATGAACTTCCCTCAACGTTATGTTGTGAATTTTGTTTCCTAATTTTGGTGGGACTCTTCCACAATGGAATATTTGTCTTTTATTTATTGTTTTTCTTTATTTTGTTCACTGTTTATATTTACAGTTTTTACTTATATGACAAAGCCTTTCTAATCTGGTCTCCTCTCCTGTTTTCAGGGGTTGGGATGATTAGGAGGCGGAAAATGTATTTGCAAATTTTTTTTGCATTTTCATTCTCATACCATCATATTTTTCTATCTCATGATTGTACTGCAAACATGTGGTTATTCTTAAGGCTTGGAAATTTTTTTCTATTTTGTTATGTATTGCAAATACTGTCTTATGTCTTCTCTAAATGAGGTTATCATTACCTTTGTATATGGTTATTTGTATTGATGTTTTTACTTATGAGATGCGTCTTACTAGTGGTCATGTCATTTTATCTGATTGGGCCACATAGGCCTACCCAGCAATTTTTTGTTCCCAAAACGTTCTGAGAATGTTACTGTGAACGTTCTCATAATGTTTTCAGCGGGAAGTTTTTTTAAGTTCCCAGAATGTTCTAGGATAACGTCTCCAATACAAACCTACACTCAATCTGTAACGATTTTGCTGATGTAAGTCATTGAAATTTCACTGCATAGTTTGGCCGTTCAAGGTCACAGAAGGTCAAGTTCAAGGTCACCCAATGAAACTTCATACATGACTTCCTATATGGCTGCAATACAAACCTAAGCTCTATCTGTAATAGTTTTGGTGATAGAAGTCATTGAAAGTTTGACCTTTCAAGGTCATCTGAGGTCAACTTTAACACAGCCAAAATATAGGTCATGTATTACTTCCTATATGTCAGTAATACAAACTTAATCTCTATCTGCAACCATTTAGCTTCCACAGGCAATTTGGCCTATTCTCCGTAAAGACCCAATGTTAAAGTACAGCGCCCCATTAGACCCACTTCCGTCGATTCAATCAAAATGACACTTTCGACTGTACATAAAGTGTATGAAGGTGAGTTGATTGCCAGATTTAGAAAAAAAAGTAATCAGACAGTTTTTGAGAAATAATTTTTTTGAATTTCAAGTCATATCTTTTAACATTGTTAATATATTCCCTGACCTCGAGTTTGACTTTTTTCAAAGTCATCTCTGGTCACATTTAATATTGCCAAAATATAGGTCTTATATGACTTCCTATATGTCGATAATACAAACTTAATCTCTATTTGCAACCATTTGGCCTCCACAGGCCATCTTGCATATTCATAAAGTACATTTCCCCCAATAGACCCACTTCCGCCGATTCAATCAAAATGGCGCCCCGACTGTACATTGATGGTACCTGGTAAGTGGATTACCTGATTTAGAAAAAATTTATCACCTGTTTTTGAGAAATTATTTTTTTTTGAAATTTTTCAGTCCTATCTTTAACATTGGAGCCAAAATTTCAAGGGCCCATAAAATGGACAAAAAATGATTCAATCAAAAATCAGAGAAAAGCATCTGGAGATATGGTCTAGTAGTATGTTATTGCAAATTTACACCTAAAAATCATCAGGCCAAAAAAAAGATAGAAAATGTTCCGGACGACAGACGGCCGGATACCACACCATTTATTGGTAGCTTATCGGCCCATAGGGCAAAAAGCTAAAAACTGGCAAAGTGAACAAGTGTTTCAGTTTTGTAAATAGGGTCATTCCATGTCAGATCATCAAATGGGTCTCACCATCACCTTCTCAATTTAGCTCATTTTTTTGTATGCAGCTGTATAAATATACATCACTGACAAATTCAAAATTTCAGCTCATTCAGACCAAAAATTAATTTTTTGGTGAATTATTCTCTAAGGGTACTGTCCGTCAGTTTTTTGTCAATTGACATTTTTCTTGTATTTAACATGGCATAACTTTATCATTATTACACCTATGGCTTTGAAACTTTGCATCTAAGCGAATGTTATACTGCTTAATCAGAAAATGCAGTCTATTTTACTTTATCTCTCTTGGTTGTGGAGATATAAGGACACCAAGAGTGCCTTTTGTTCAGGCAGTTCCATGTTTAAGTCCCCAAAGCACCCTCAATATAAACCCTAGCATAGGCTCTCTGGAATTTTGTCCATTCATTTGTGTCTGCTGAATATAAATCAGGCTGAATTCACCATGAGTTCATCACCAACTGCAGTCAGTACCATGCCAAATGTGAAAAAAACACTAAAATGCCACTTGTTCAAACCCCCGTATCTCCAGGGGCACACGTTGGATTTTCTTCTATTTTTTTTAACTGATTCCTCTATCTATATTATAATAGCCGAGTGGCCTCTGTGTGTATGTGTGCGTGTGTGCGTGTGTGTGTGTGTGTGTGTGTGTGTGTGTGTGTGCTGGCGTCCGCCACTCAGTGCTGGATTCCACCGGGCGCCAGATCTGCAGCATAACGTGAGCGCCGCTTATTTGGCTCCGTCTTATAGGCAACTGTGTCCGCCAATCAGTGCTAGACTCCGGCGGCGCGTATCAGTGCTAGATTCCACCGGGCGCCGTATCTACAGCATAGCGGGAGCGACGCTGTTTGGTTACGTCTTGCAGGCGACTGTGTCCGCCAATCGGTGCTAGACTCTGCGGGCGATATCTGCAGCATAACGTGAGCGTCGCTATTTTAATATAGACATGCAGGGGGATTCCCCCTTTGTCCTCTCCTGGGGATTCCCCCTGTATGTCCTCTCCTGGGGATTCCCCTTTTGAACCCAAGCAAATTCATCCACAGGAGTCCCGAATCCCAAAAAACAGATGCCAGGCTGCAAGAGAAAGTAACGCGTAATCTGCAGCATAACGCGAGCAACGCTATTACGCTCCGTCTTGCAGGCGACTTCGTGTTCCACTGAGCGCGGAATGTCAGTGCAGCGTATTACCCTTGATGGTTACTTAGTTTAAGTTACTATAAAAACATCGGTGGCGGACAGTTTCCATAAACACCACAGCAACACCATAGCAACGTGATGACATCATAGAGGTGCACGTGATGACATCATAATGCAGCACGGGTTACATAAAATAGAACCCGTGGATCCCCACGGGCAGAGTGCTAGTAATAGTAGAAAGACCACTCCAAAATTGTTGATGTGTTTTTGACCAATATAAATTTTGCAGGTGTCTGAACAGGGATGGGGTAATCTCAAGAATCGCGTGGCATTTCTAGCTTCTTACACAATGTTAATGATTATTGAATCACAATAATTGTAAGTTCTCAAATCACCAATGCATGACACATTCACAGAACGGTCAGTATATGCAGGTTGGTAGATCATGTTGGCAAGGAGAAACCTGAACCAGTTATTGATCAGTAATTTCTGATTATTGCTATTGTTTTTCCTGAAGCGAAACAAGAGGACACAAGCATTAACATGGACTTCTTCTGAAAAATGCTGGGTGCCATTCAATAACATTCCCCGAACTGTTCCAACTCCAGATGTCACTGGACGCACAGCCCGGCAGTATAAGTTGGACAAAACTGGGACAGACAACATTGTTGTGCTCTTTGCTGCATTTAGGAAGCAATAACTCTATTAACATAGCATGGAATACAAAGTTTTAATTTGACAGTCAGTTTACAAGAATTATTGTCAGTAAATTTTATTGATGCAAAGAAGTATGATCGTCCAAAAATTGCCTGACCCCTATTCAGACAGTTCTGAAATGTATGTCGCTCAAGTCACATCAACAATTTTTGTTATGTCTACTATAATACAGGAATTAGTACAATTTAGTATGTGATTGCCTAATGATTGAAAACACTTAATGTTGCATAGTTAAATGTGTAAGAAGCTTAAAGTGCCATGCGATTCTTGAGATTACCCCACCACTGTTCAGACACCTGCAAAATTTATATTGGTCAAAGCACATCAACAATTTTTGGAGTGGTCTTTCTACTATAATAGAGGAATCAGTTCAAAAAAATAGAAGAAAATCCAAGTTGTGCCCCTGGAGATACAAGGGTTTGAACAGGTGGCATTTTAGTGTTTTTTTTCCACATTTGGCACGGTACTGACTGCAGTTGGTGATGAAATCAAGGTGAATTCAGCCTGATTTATATTCAGCAGACACAAATGAATGGAAAAAATGCCAGAGAGCCTATGCTCGGGTTTATATTGGGGGAGCTTTGGGGACCTAAACATGGAACTGCCTGAACAAAAGGTACTTTTGGTGTCCTCATAGCTCCACAATCAAGAAAGATAAAGTAAAATGAACTGCAATTTCTGATTAAGCAGTATAACATTAGCTTAGGAGCAAAGTTACTAAGCTAAAGGTGTAATAATGAAAAAAGTTATGCTATGTTAAATACCAGAAAAATGTCAATTGACAAAAAACTGACAGACAGTACCCTTAGAAAATAATTCACCAAAAATTCATTTTTGGTCCTAATGAGCTGAAATTTTGGATTTGTTCATCACTAACACATATTTATCTAATGTGAAAATATGGAAACAATCTATGACTACATGGTGACAAATGTTTTGTATATCAGATGATTTGACATGGAATGACCCTATATATATATATATATATATATATATATATATATATATATATATTTTTTTTTTAAGTAAAAAAGTAAAGTTAAAGTTAAACGAAAAAAAAAAAAAAGATTTAGTCCCAGTCCTCAGACAACAAAGTGGGGCTTCTGTTTCCCTCCCTCTGGACAGTTGACAGACTTGTGTCCTCAGTCAGAGGGAGTCCACCTGCATTATAACAAATACAGTACTTAAAACCAGAATTGTCTCAGATTCATCAGAAGCCGTTTGGGTAACCCTTTAAATTACAGGCCATTAATTAGGTAGTAGTCACTGGAAATAACCAAGGAATATCCAAGTAAAATAGATGTAATATCTAGTAATAGCACTAAAATTAGTATAGCAGTAGTTCTCGTGATGTCACAAACCTGGTCACGTGGGTTTGTTGACTAGCGTGGTTGCCAAAAGCATCAACATTACAGTTGATTTAATAGGCAGTAATACCAGTTAGTTGCAGCGTAATTAACTGTACAAATCAATTCTTTAAGGGCTCAGGAATACGCTTTCTTCGTATTCCTGAACAAGAACCCCAAAAATCCGCTTGGATCAATTCAATTCGATGAAAGAACTGGGTGCCGTCGACCCACTCGCTGCGTTTGTACTATTCACTTTCTGTCGGGTAAGTCGCAAAGTTATTTTCCATAATTTCTAACATGACATTTTTATGCGACGTTTTTTGCATTTTATTATTCGGTCATAGCAAGGAATGATCTTGCTTTTTGTGTTGGGTAATTCGATCGGTTCCTTTATGCTTTCCAGTAGCGAGTAAGTGACAGTTGGGACATTAGTATTGGAAATAATTCCGTTTTCAACCATCATCAGTATGAACTGAGATCAGTACTTTTGGATTATCTTGACTTTTGGGTACCCAGAGAAACATTTGAGTGTGTAAAAACGTCCATCGTACATCCAGTGAAGAAAATTTTAATGTCTACTGCAGCTGTAAAGGCGGCAGCCTTGTTACTGACGACATCCCAGCTGTCTAGGGAATGCGCATTATAGGCTATGCATTCGCGATATTAAATATTAATGATAAAATCTAAACCCCCTTATCACGAATAAAACCCCCCAAATATATTGACGCCCCCTTTTAAAATCATTCCGGTAAATGTACTAGGCCTACGATGAATTACTTTCACTGCTCAACGATGATCAACAAATGTAGAATTTATGTTCGGCGAAGGAATATCAAGTGATGATACAGCGGACCCAGACCCAAAGAAGGGTCGTTCCTCCAACCTTTCAGCTCGTTAGGATCCGAAGCCTACACAAACCTTCGTTGTACTTAAGCTTAGAAAATATCTTGTCTTCGCGGTACTGTCAAGGTTTTGTACATATTCAGAGACCGCCGAATCGGTTCCACAACTGCAGGATGCCATACTTCCCCGTTTTGTTGTATTGATTTACTTTTGTTCTTGCCAACCACGCTAATGCGCATGTCTGAATTTGACGTCAATGTTAGTAGTTAAGAACTAGTCCTATATAACAGTCAAGTACACAAGACAGTCAAATGTGACCTCCCCCAGCAGGCTCACTTCGTTCACATACTACACGCCTAGTAATTTGCTATTTCCATAGCTAAAGCCTGGAGGCCACGTCATTATTTGATTCTGTCTTGACTACTTCAGTTAAAACTAGTAACTCCATTCTAGACCCAGGCAAGGTGGCTTTGATGTAAATTTTAGTGAAAATGGAGTAGTTTCGTTAGAAATTATGTGCAAGTGAAGTGAAGCCTAATGATACACACGCAAACACACAACTTCCCTCCAAACAAATAACTCGACTGCACCATTGCATACATTCTTATTTGTTGCACATCAATATGCTCAAATATGTAATTTTAACTAGAATTCATTCAATACTAGCCCAAACATAAGCCTAATGACAGAAAGACATCTCAATGTGCATCATAACACACTTATACTGTTATGTATGAGTATTTTATGTAAAGCACTGCATATCATTTGTAAATGGAGATTGGTCACATCCTGTTTTTTGCTGCCTTGCTGGTCAGCTATTTATTTTGTTCTTCAGCACCCTCTGGTGGTGTGTCTGTAGCAAAACATGATCCTATGTAATATCACTTCTTTGTAATAGACTAGTGCTTTCTAGAAGCTTCTGGCATCTTCTGCCTGGAGGGGGCAGGATTACCCAGGAATCCTGTAGATCTTTCCAGAATGTTGCTAGTCTATATAAATGCTGTGATTTTGGCCAGTAGGGACAGAGTTTTTGTTTTGGCAACAGAGTTACATAGTGGCATTAGAGTGTTATTATAAGATTAAACAGTGGATTATTTGCAGAAGTTTTTTTTTTTTTTTATCAGTGAAGAATAAATTTGTTTAAGTTGTCATTGCTGGTTTTTCTTTTGTTGTGATTTTCAAGTCATAACAATACCACCTCTAGTAGGGCAGGGTATCGATTCAGATTTCCCAAATTGATTGATTTGATAAGGATATTTCAGTTACAATACTATATATGTATAGTATTGTAAGTATTAATATATATATATATATATATATATATATATATATATATATATATATATATATATTTATATGAAATATTCTCACAGAAATAGTGCCTTAAATTGTGCAAGGAACCCTCTAACCTAGTGCATTATTAAAAATGTCAATATTTATGTTAATTATTTACCCCAAAGCAGTTATGTTAATCGTGTAATTTTTCAGTGTTTCCCTACCATTGGTTTTAGGAGGGATGCTCAAATCAGTGGGTCAGACACAGCGGTGCAGTCAGGCTCATGTAGCTCAATAACTCCGCTCTCTGTATCTCATGATGTTGCTCCGTCTTGTTGATGTTACTGCTGTAATGTCGGTCAGTGGATTTTTTTAAACCCAGCCCTAACCTCTAGCAAACATGTAATATCTGCTCACAGCTCATCTCAAATCGCGTGCTTGGGGTGACATCAAACCTCAGCTCTCATAAAGACAATTCATTCATTAATTGTCTTCTGACTTGGCTCAACTGCACTTCAACTCCTGAACACACAAAATAACAATTTTCATATAAGGAAAACTGAGCCGCTGCAGCATTACATTGGTCACGTTACACAAGGGCAGCCTTGCTGGCGCCAAAACTTCAAATAAAAATATTCACAAAACTTATTTTAGTGGTTAAAACGGCACAAAAACGGGCAGGTAATGTATAGGAATTAAGCATTATTACACGAGAGGGTGCGCTTGACCGTCATTCTTATCAGGAATGCGGAAATCTGGTTAAGTGCAGCCAGATAACTAAGAGAAACCCCGAGTATGTTAATCCAGCTTTATGGTACAGGCCCCTGCATTCAACAGAAGTCCGCCTCCCGGCTCGTGTTCAGACAGTATTCATCTGAGTGGTAGCAGAGTCTCTGGGCAATGAACGAGCCGGGAGGCGGGACTTCCGTTGAATCGCAAAGCTAACTTGAAGCATAACTGGTATTTTATTATTTATAGCTTAAAAATAACCGCGTTTCTAGAGTTCTGAGGATACGAGTGGACAAAGCTGACTTGAATTATACTGGACGATCGTTAGATGGTTTGAAAGTTTGTTAACGGACGTTTTGTGGCGTTTTCCCATTGCTACTCGTGACCCCATTTGCTTCCAGCAAAAAAAGGAATTTGGATAATTTTTCAAAACTCTCCAGTGGCCATAAAGTTGCGCCAGGTAAAGAACAACCGTCCGTTCAAGACATCTAATGGTGAGTAATTGATATACAAATTATAGTTTTTGGGTGGAGTATCACTTTAATCTAGCTGATGCAATCATGCCCTTCGAGCTATAGCTAATGCCAATTACAGTGAAATACGTTATGTAAGTTGAGTATTATTTAATTTAGCCTTTATTATACCGAGTCCCACTGAAATAAACAAAATGCAGATATGGCCAAACATTATCCTGTTCAAAACCTAACAACCACTCCAAGAGTAAACGCAAGCGAACCACAATCTAATTTTTAAGCTCATGTCAAATGACATTCCCGAATACCGTTGCTGGCCAGCTCACCCATATTCGATTGGTGGTTCTCGCTAAGAGCAGAAAACATGAATATTCAAATGTTCACTTCATTCGCGGACGACGGGCCATTTATATTCTCAGAGTTGCGACATTCCCATTGACTCTCGTACAAAAAAATGGCGGCGCACTTCCGGGTACTGGAACACCTCATAGTTCCGAAAAAGGATTCTCGCAGCTTCAGACCGATTCACTTCCATTGAGACAACATCGACGGTGAGTAATACAATGTTGAAGTCTTATGATTCACGAAAATGTATATATTATATCTGTGGTCATGTAACATTTATAATCTCCAAATGTGTATGATCGGCACGACGATATATATATTTTAAGTCTGAAGAGGTTGTGATGATTTAAGCTCATGTTCGTTTGCTTCGTAGTTATCTTGGTCAGCTATGGGAATTCAGTCATTAACTCTCTACGGAGTTTCTATTTCTATCTCTCACAAAACCGATATAAATCATGACGGTAAATGATGGGATGAGGTGCCTGTGACTGGTTTCGTAAAGTTATTTTTTATTTTATTTTAAAGTTAGCTTTGACAATTTTGACATGCTCTTACCTAGCCTAGCTTGATCCGCTGTTTTAAGTTCAATCACGAACGGTTGCGGAGTTTCTAACTCAGTTTAGCTCTCAAGAACCATTCGGATGAAAACCACCCCACTTGTTATTCATAAAATTGAATGAAACCACAAGTTAGGGGCGTGGGCGACCTAAGTGTCACCCATCATGTTTTAGCTAGCTATTATGAAATTGCATCTGTCAATTTGCATTTGTCATGCCAGGCGCTGTTGGCTTTAAAAGCGATCTTGCTGTAGTCAGCTAGCTGTATTAAATGCCACGTTGTATTTCGCAAAAAGATGGTCTTTTAAAATGATTTCTCTTTGAAGAGATGTGGTGGCTGTGGTTAGTCTTTATTACTTTTCTGTGCTCATTTTATTGTGCCATGTAGGCTTTCCCGTTAATACGGGCAGGGGCTGCTGTTGGCGATGGAGGCTATAGGGTTCGTGAGAGGTTCTGAGATGTATAAACTTTTGCAAATCACGCATTTATTTTTATACCAAATTAAATGTAAAACTCCCTTTTAAAATAATGCAATGATTTTGTTAACTTTTGTAATTGCATGAGTGTCTTACATGTCAATTATGGGAGACTTTGAAAAAGGTCTTAAATTGAACTCACTGAAAACCTGCAGGTACCCTGTGCGGCTGGCAGTGGTGGAGGCAGGTGCAGGCGGAGGCGGAGGCTGCTGTTGGCGATGGAGGCTATAGGATTCCTGGGAAGTTCTGAGATGTATAAAATTTGAAAACCTGTTTCAACATTCCTGGCCCTTGTATTTGTAATGTCCCCAACTCCTTTATTTAATTATTTGTAATTCCACAAATATTCATGCTTCACAGTATCGTTCTTGTTCCAAGAGTTTACTTGCCTGTTCTATTCAGTACATTCCTGATAAATCCATTTGGTTGTTATAGTTCTATTCAGAGCCCTGCCCTGTTCTGAAAACACGCGCATGTGCACACGCACACGCACACACACGCGCGCGCACACACACACACACACACACACTTAGTAGTTCCACACATCGAGAAGGTTTATTAATTTGACACTGATCATCCCCTCTCCCACATTAGAACCCACCACCACCCTGCCACATTACTATGTACAACGTAGTATTTCTTTTGTTATTTGTTGTTCAAGGTTCACTCATGGTTCACTCACTCACACTTGCACCCCTCCTTGTTTAATTTGTTTATCAACTTCAATTTCTGTGCCATCCTGTTGTCCAATGTTCAATAAAAATCTTTTTGTTGAAAACCTTTCCTTACGTCAGTCATTGTATTTAATCTCATTCAGTCTCCTGGTCTCACCAGCTGTCGGTTACACGTATTTTGTTCATTTTATCTAAACCTGAGAATTGCGAATATCAAGGGCTCTGAAATGAGCATGGTGGTGCACCTTTTGCTTTAAGGAAGAACTGGCGTGACACTGAATGATATTACAGGTCAGCAGAACTTTAACATGGTAAGTTTTGGGTAAGTCCAGAAGATAAACGCAGACCCTGGTTATCCAATAATGTAACTTAATTAAGCTAAAATATGTAAACTTATCCATCCCCATGACAGTGTAATTACAGGGTTAAATTTACTTAGAAATTATCGCGGATCAATGGTCCATATAAGTCGGCCTACTAGCTCACTGATGCAAACATGAATCTTTCCCTCCAAAAGCTATGACATGATCTTAGTAGTAAAAGCACGAACTCTATAAACATGTACGTAAATAATGTAATTCATAAAGAGAAATATGCGGCAATTGTGTAAGGTTGAATTTAATATTTAACGTTCTGCAACGCAATAGCTGCTGTCTTTCCCATAGGAGATAATGACAGCGCGGCGTTTGTTTGGAACTATAGCGCTTCCCCGCGAACCACGTGACCACTCGAACAACGAAGTCAATGGGTGTCGCCACTCTGAGTTATCTACTGCTCTGGTACGGGCTAAACGACTGAGGCCAGACTGATAAGTCAGTGACCGCTGGGAGCGACCAGCACTTTATCAGTACGGATTCCAGGCTGTTTCAATTCTGTGCCTTCTGCACATTTGCCATACTCATGTTCTCCACTGCACCTACCACTAGTGATGTTACCCTCGATACCAAGGCTTTGGAGCGTGTATCAAAAATGTGAACCACTTCCTAACGGAGCTCCGTGTCGAGGCTTGTATCGTCTCGGCGAAATGACGTCAACCATTACGTTCGAAGCCTCATTTGGGATGCTGCTTCGAGAAGGGGGTTCACTTTCGGCGAGTGATTCGACTGTAAAATGTTCCATTTCTCTTCTGCGGATCTTCTGTGGGTTGTTGTCAGCAGTTTAAGTTTGCCAGTGCGGTTTGCGATTTTGTGCGGTGTGCGAGTTTATCATTGCGTGCGATGGAGCCAGCAAGAAAGAGAAAGTTTTCATCCGTTCGGGAATACTTTGATTTGATTTCACCGAATAAGGTCGCTTCGTGTGGCTAATTGTTAGAGTATTATGTGATGTCGTATTTTAAAGCCGTTTCAAATAATTTCCAATACATAATAAATTCCCTTATTTTGATCGTTTTCCATTTTATTATTAGGGGAAATGCTTATTATTTTTGAATAAAAATACAATGCTCTTTGTTTCACAAGCACATTCACTGCCCTCTGTCCAGTCCCCGAAAGTATCTTTTAGTTTCGTGATGACATAATTTGTAGTCAAAATACTTGATTTTATTTTGCATTCATTGATTTTGCCACTTTCAGGCTGTAGGCATATGCTTGCCTATCATTTCCTACGAAGCACAATTCGTATGTGTTTTTATTGACCAATAGAGGTCTCGAGAGTGCATTCGAAACTTCAAGAAATGAACCACACTTCAACACATCTGCCTGGAAAGCCTCAACGCTTCAAGAAGCTTCATCTCACCAACACTACCTACAACATCTTTGCTTTCCCTTGCATACAGCAGCTACGTGTCCGAATTTCGGACATTTAAAACACCAGAGTGGTGGGGGAATATACATCCTCACATTGTAACACATACATCCGATGTAGACCCTTTCCGGGAGATTTTCTTCCTCAAATGTTATCATAACTGAGAGACTTTTACTTTTAATCCCATTTCTGTTTATATCCAATCGTTTGACTCCGCTTACACGCACAGTTATAATACTTACCTTAACACCTTCTTCAGATACGTTTACCGGAATTCCCGTGACAACTCCCCTAACAAATTTCTTACTACGCAGAGAACATTCCACTTCCTGGCCGTTTGAACACAACTTACCCTCCACTTTGCTTAACAGCGCAGTGAGGGAAAGAAGGGAGGGGCTGCGGAAGCCCAAAGGAACTACGGGAGTTCAGGAGGTACAGAAGAGGTTTTACAAAATAAAAGAAAATAAAGTTAGTACCTTGGCCCTAGGGGGTATACCACGAAGCTGGCTTTGTGATTAAGCCTGACTTCTGCACTTAGTAAAACAGGAACCTCTTCAAATCTGGAACATGGACTTAAGTAAAAAGGAGCTGCTCCGGGTTTTACTTTAGCTTAAAGTCAGGCTTAGACACAAAGCCAGCTTCATAGTATACCCCCCTGGTGATGTGCTGACAATTTTCAGCATTGACCCTATTATGGTAAGACATCCAAGCAATAAATCCATCATACAAGCAGATTAAGATGTGTTTTGGTCTTGATGGTAAACTACAAAATTAAATTAATGTAAATACTAGCCTCAAAAAGATTTAAATGCAATAAATGCAAATTCTACTAAAAAAAAAAAATGACTAATAATGATAATAATGATAATAATAATAGACTACTAGACTACTGTTACTACTACAATCTATTATTAAAGACTATAGTGCAAAATACTACTACTACTATTAGTAGCCTACTGGTCTGGTTGTACTACTACTACTACTACTACTACTACTACTACTATTATTAACAAAAAAACTATTGCTATCTATTATTATTATCACTATTGTTGTATGTACAGACTACAGTCCTAAGAAAACATACTAATTCAGGATCAAACAGATTGAGTGAGTTTATAGCCAATCAATATATCGACCACCAACTGGTCATTTTACCTCCTTTTCAACAGAGGTGAATGCATAGGGGCGTTAACAGGACATTCAATAAATGTTAATCAGGGCCGCTGATTTTTTTTTTCTCCAGTCTAGACAGAGACTGGAGACCCTATCTAATGAGCAGCAACTTAGGTGTTTGTGCCACAAAGTTTTATTTCAACAACATACCCACCTTCAAGTGAAGCACGAGTTTCCTCTTGTTTTGCCTTTTTTTTCTCTCTTGCTTGCTCCTGACCATGGATGTATATGCTCCTGACTTCGTCTTTATGATGACATGTCGACATCTCTTCACCTGCTGTAGCTCTGCAAGTGCCTGCGGGCGCATCTCTGATTAGACAGATGTCGAATGCTGTCAATCATTGCAGCGATGCATGCGCGGTCAGATCACAGGTCTCTTTTCTCTCCTCTTCAAGCTGATTGTGCTCTCGTGTGCCTCATGGTAGCGCATATGTGCAAATGCATCCTCGCGTAAAATGTGGCCCCCCGTGGAAGATGAGGCCCCTCGCTGATTATTGCCAACATTTTCCATCTTTCTTTCCTTTAACTGTTAGGTATCGTTCAGGAACCAGACGCAGAACAGAGCAGTGCAGAAAAATGGGATTTTATTTGGAAAGGGGCGAACCCCGCAGAGCAGGAGGCAACGGTACAAAGTCCACAATCCAAAAATCAAAATCCAGGAGGGCGAAATCCAAATCGTAACCAGGGCACCAATCACAAAACGCAAAGTCGGGCAAAAAGGGTTCAAAAACAGATACAGGCAAAAAGTACAAAAGAGCAGATCCAAAAATCGTAGGTCGGGCGGTCCAGTCAGAAGATAAAAACAGAGAGTACAAAAGCGAAATGAAAGCAGCACAGGTAAACTTGGGAAAACGTTCTGACGGGGAACTGCAGTGAGAAGACAGCTTAAATACATTCAAGGAAGTCACATGCTATGATTAGGATCGGGTGAAGGGGATCAGACTAATTACAAAGGAGGGAACATGAGGGAGAACCTAATCACATGAAATTGGCAAAAAGCCAAAAAAAAGCGGACAGGGAACACGAGACAACCTATGACAAAACATACAGCTCCGGTTAGGGAGTTCTAATGTGCACAGATAATGAGAGGTAGGATAGAGTGGAGCAGGTGCGGAGGATCCGCTGAATTGCAGGAGAGACAAAGTGAAGGCAAGAGGCGGAGACTAGAACAGGGCGAGTGCTGAGAGCTTGTTAATCAATTAGTAAGTGCAGCTATACAATCCCTAGTGCTCGTTAGTAAGTTAGTATTATATACAATGTTAGTTTGGGTTAGTAACTTTAACAAAAACAACAAACTGTTAGTATTGGTTAGTAATATAGAAAAGAGAGGCGAAGGAAGCAAACGAGATTGGAAGGAATGTTTGAAACCCAGAAACCATGAAATCACCTAAGCATGTGACACGCAGGACTGGGGAGAAGCTGTAACTTAAGAGACCAGACAGGGGAGACAAAGTGCAATGCTGGGCATGAATAAAACATGGACCGGACTCTAACAGAAAAGTGGAAGGGGATGGCAAAAAACGAAAACATGGCAAAATGCAAAAACTAAACAGAACATGGCAAAACCTAACAGAACTGATCATAAACATAACAGGGAATGGCAGAAACAAGACAGAACAGAGCAGAATCATAACATTAACATCAAGGGTGAGGACAAAAATACACACCTAAATTATCATATTTTGGGGGTAATTGTATGTATGTATGTGTGTGGCGTCCGTGCGTGCCTGCGTGCCTGCCCGCCAGTTTATCAGCCCCAGGATGGCTGGGAGTCTGGATGGATCAGCAGATGTTATTGTGCTGTGTTTGGTCGGGTGTCTTGTTTGGCTTTGGGGAGGTAACTTAGGCTGCTTCCCTGAGCTGGTGTGGGTTGGGACATTTTATATAAAAAAAGTTCTGTCATCTGAGGCCTAAATAACATGAAAACATCCTGAGAACATTTTCCAAATGTTACTTTGTTCTTCCTTTGTTATCATGTAACATTGTGGGAATGTTTTATAGAAGACCATTCTATCATCTGTTACCTCAACAACATCCCCAAAACATCCTCAGAATGTTGCACCTAAAACATTCTTCCTCTGTTAACATATAACATTTTAGGAACATTATTTGACATTATAAACATCCTTGAAACATTCTTTGAACATTAGATAAAAATGTTTTCTTTAAAACATAATCAGAACTTATAGGGAATGTTAGCCAATGTTGTGGGAACGTTCCCTGCTAGCTGGGTACCAGCCTGCATTTAAGATATGCTCTCCAGTGTATTCTGTTTGTTGTCCTGAGGAAGGTCGGTTGACCGAAACGTTGATGAATAAATTAATGGCAAGTGAGAAGACCGTGTCTTGGAGTTTTTTTTTCGTTCATAAGAGATGATTGTGAAAGATTTTCCCGCTATAAGTGCGTAAATGGGGAAAATTTAATTGGGAAAAAATTCATTAAAAAAATCAAAAATTCAAACTGTGAACAATCTTAGTCGACATTGTCCTAAAAGGAAGCTCAATACTAAAATTTGAAGCAAATCCAGCCGGTAGTTTCAGAGAAGAAGATTTTTACATTACAGTACATTATCGTCATTTGGCAAACGCTCTTATCCAAAGCGACGTAAAACAAAGTGCTTTGACCAGACAAGGAGTGCTGAGAATCCCATAGGGAAGTACCATTTAAATACCAGAAGTGACAATACATGAAGGATATTGCTCAGCGAAATACCTGTGGAGGAAAAAAAAAATCTATAAACAGTTAATTTAGTCAAACACCATACAGTCAATAACTAAGTCTAGTACCAAATACAGCATTAAGTTGATGGGGAGAGGTAGAGTCTGAACAGATGAGTCCCCAGACTGCGCTTGAAGTGTCTCTGCTGTTCTGACCTCTGTGTGAAGGTCATTCCACCACATGGGGGCCAGAACAGACCAGAGACAAGACCGGGCTGCACCAGAACGCATTGAAGGAACCGCCAGACGATCAGTAGTAGCCGATCGGAGCGCTCTGGCGGTGTATACGGTCTGATGATCTCTTAACGATAGTCTACGGGCTATGGTCTCCTGGAATGCTGGCATCAATGTTTTAAACTTGATTTGAGCCATAACAGGCAACCGGTGGAGGCCAGTCAGAGGAGGAGTGATATGGGAGTGTTTGGGGAGGTTGTAGATCAGACAAGCTGCAGCATTCTGGACCAGCTGCAGGGGTCTGATAGCAGAAACCGGAAGGCTGGTTAAGAGCGAGTTGCAGTAGTCCAGGCAGGACAAGACCAATGCCTGAAGCAGAAGCTGGGTTGAGTAGGTGGTTAGAAAGGGACGGATTCTCCTGATGTTATACAGTGAGTACCTAACATGTCTGGCTCACTGCTGAGATGTTCTCAGAGAGTGACAGCCTATGATCCATCAGTACTCCGAGGTTCCTCGCAGAAGGAGAGGAGGACACCATATTGCCCCTTACAGAAATGGTGAACTCTATATTCCAACGTGCCATCAGCTCATCTTCTGGTCAAGAACATTCCGAAAACTTCCAGATGTTTACTACTTCATAGAATTATTTACGTGTATCTACTCATGGACACGGAGCATTTTTAAAGATTTTGCTGACAGATGATGATGACGATCACCACTACAACACCAGACACCACCTGATCACAGCTCACAGCGTATCGGCCAGTGAGCTCAAAACATATTCATATTTTGATAAATGTTCATCAGTGTAAATCCAGTGACCCAGCTCTTTGTCTTTCCGTTATGCGTAAATAAGTATCTAAACCCTTAGAGTGCTAAATGACTGCTCAGCACAGGTCGTGGACACTGGCAACGCTCATTGGGGCATTCCAAACACAGTAAAAATTTCTGTAAAAATGTGCCTTGTGCATAAGAACTTGACGAATGTCTCTGCTGCTGGGTTTTGTAACACTGAGTTGCTTCCACTGCTCCACTTCAATGTCAGCACTCTCCAGATTGGCCATCGATGAGTGGAAGGAACAGATTCTGTTGTCATTGCTCCTTTCTGGATTTAACGTGAGAGTGTTTGACCGTTTTTGTCTGTAAATTCGAGGACAGAGGGACTGAAATTCAGTTTCGCAGCCAAGGAACACCCTTGCTTCCACATTTTTCGAGCAACGCATTATCTTCTTTTTATTTTTTTTCGTAGATTTTTCATATTTTGTATACTGTTCTTATTTATTTTTTGGCACTTGGAGGACTGCTGCATCAGAATTTCATTGTATTATGCAATGACAATAAAGATTTATCTTTATCTTATCTTGTCTTGTCTTGTCTTATCTTCCCTTTTATCATAGAGCAACATCACCAGGGCACGATCATAAGAGTACTGATTAGATTGCATTTTTAGTTATGCAAACTATCACTAGGGGGCCTTAGATATTCATGCAAACTTTGAGTCAAATTATGCTAATTCCATTGCTCTGGAAAGAGATGCCGGTCTTTTTCAGGGATGTCCCTGCTTATTTCAGCAAGGCAATGCCAAGCCACATTCTGCACGTATTGCAACTCATTGGCCAGTAGTAAAAGAGTGCTGGTAATAGACTGGCCTGCCTGCAGTCCAGACCTGTCTCCCATTGAAAATGTGTGGCGCATTATGAAGTGCAAAATATGACAACGGAGACCCCGGACTGTTGAGCAACTAAAGCCGTAAAGCCATACATCAAGCAAGAATGGGAAAGAATTCCACCTACAAAGCTTCTACAATTAGTGTCCTCAGTTCCCAAACGCTTATTGAGTGCTGTTAAAAGGAAAGGTGATGTAACACAGAGGTAAACATGCCCCTGTCCCAGCTCTTTTGGAATGTGTTGCAGGCATCAAATTCAAAATGAATGACTATTAAAAAAAAATTAAAAAAAAATAAAGATTATCAGTTTGAACATAAATATCTTGTCTTTGTAGTGTACTCAGTTGAATATATGCTACAGGCCAAAAGTTTGGGGCCATCCTCAGATTTAAAAAAAAAAAAACACACATCAACTGTTCTTTCTTTATTTTTTGCACATGAAATGAACTACATTCATTCGAAAGAGGAGCAGAATGTCTTAAGAAACACGATTTGGCCACCACAGTCTCCAGACCTTTCTCCTATTGAGCTAGCATGGGATGAACTTGAGAGGCAGGTCCGGTGCTCCAACCCTAGCAACGAAAAACGGTTGTTTGAACACTTGAAATCTGCATGGGAATCACTGCCAATTGTTTTCTGTTTTTATTCACGTTTTCCACAATGTCCCAACTTCATTGGAATTGGGGTTTGCACTATACCTTCGACAAGACTGTGAAGACATGGAATGCACAAAACTGCCATTATTGACTCTTCTAAGAGTTCCTAGTTGGTTGAACTAATTTTCTATGTTGATTAATTAAAATTGAAGTGGAAGCAAATGGTGAACATGTCTTTATGTATCATAGTATAGAGTTTTCAGATTAGAGAAATGGTTTTGTAGTCCTGAATTCAGGAAATAATGTTATGGGGATGTCTTAATTCTGGAATGTGAACAATTGATACTGCCAAGTAAGTTTTTTAAAAGGGCCTATGATTTCCTGAAAAGGTCCATGGAAGTTCATGTTGAGGTGCCCATTACCCACTGCTCCTCATGCCTAGATTACACCCTGGATATGCATTAGTGGTCACTGCGTTCTGCAGTGAGAAATACAAAAAAAAAAAAAAAAAAACACACATGGATCATCATACAGCATAATATGAAACTTTCTTCATAATTTCTCCGAGTTTGACTGGGAGAAAATTAACCTGATTGATCAAACAAGTTTGAAAATTCCCTTATGATGGTTTTAAGGAAATTATTGATAAATAAGCCCGTCTGAAAATACCAGGTAAAAGGCTGGGACACAGTGTGGTTCTGTACAGATTTATCCAGGCTACTACATGACCGAAGTGTGGCTTTGGCCAAAGCAAGTGGGTCTAGGCTTGATCCAGACTGGCAGCTTCTTAGGCAGCTGCGCTATGCTTGTGCAGCTGCACTTAACGAAGCTAAAGCTGAGTATATCCCTCATAAAACATCTGAAAATCTGAGTATTCTGATCCTGTTTTGTAAGACTACTAAATCTTTAGCCAGAAATAAAAATTGTGTTGAGCTCCCCCCGTGCATTGTCAAGGACTCTCCCGACATCTCTGACGAAAGCATAATGCTTGATTATTCAGTGAGCGATTCATTGCCTCTGGCTCCCTGTTTGACACTCTCAGCCATTTGTGAGTGAAATTCTCTGTTTGTTCTGACTAGTGAGGGTAAGACAGTCTTTCAGTTTTTAGATGGTTACTGAAGTTACTTACATTTATTTACTGTGAAACCAGTCAGACCGGAGAACCTTGAACTATATTTTCTGAATTTAACCACCTTTAGCACATATTTTTTATCTATGACAAAGGTTTTCTCATTTGGAAGCTTGCACTTGTTCTTCTCCTGTTAAAAAGAGGAGATCCAATACATTTTTTTAACAATTTGAGGCCCATTTCCAGACTGTCAGTCTTTTCTAATATTCTGGAATCCCTTGTGAGTGAGCAACTTAAGGATTTGTTACTTGCAAGCAATATTTTATCTGATTATCAATCATGTTTTAAGAAGAAAAAAAAAACAGTACAGCTAGCCTTGAAAGTAGTTAATGATTTCATTAATGCTTTGGACTACAAGTAATACGTGCAGCCCTTTTCACTGACTTATCTATGGCTGTCAACACTGTCGATCAAGAGAAAATGAAACAAATATTGCACCATCAGAACAAACAGTCCCTTAGTTTGAAAGTTATTTATCAAACAGGTCCCAGTGTGCGTGCGCTGAAGGCATCACCTCGAGGCCTTTTAAAGTATTAGAGGATATCACCCCGTATTCCATCCTAGGATCCCTCATATTCACAAGTCATGTAAACAGTGCCGATGCAAATTTTCACCTTTCTGCTGACGATACTTTTTTATTAACTGCTCTGCTCCAGCACAATACCACGCTGTGTTTTTCTGCAACAAGCTTTTCACACTGTGCAACACTGCTTTCAAAATTTGACGCTGATTTTTGACAAAACAAACCTTTTTATTTTTACTCAGTCAGAGAAGGGCACCAAACCCTCCAGCAAGTATGACGTTTCAGGGCAATGTGACTGAGTCCGTATCTTCACGGTTCCCGCTGCCGCCCGTCATTTTCGTCATTGACGAAAATAATTCATCGGTGACGAGGAAAAATTATGAGCAGTCGTCACAGTGGCGAAAGTATTTGTTTAATGACGAATAAAAATTCAATGGCAAATAGTGGCTTCATAGTGGCTTGCCCAGAGCATTTGAGGCTGTAGCCCCAAAGATGTTTTCTTTAGTCCCATATAGTTTATATGAATGCATTAATAAATAAAATAAATAAATAGTTCTTCACTTTGGGTAGTTTACTGCGTTACTGCATGTCCGTAAAACAGGACAGCACTTTCGTATTGTTTTATTTTCAATGAACAGAGCCAAGAAAGACCAGTCAGAGAGGGGTTTAACGGGAAAATACGTCCAAGTGCTGTCTGATTGGCTGACAGGTCTCCGTGGGGTTGAAAAGCCTAAATGTGAGGGAGTGAATATTCGCAAATACTAGTTTTGCTTGTAAAACGGTGGAAGCTGAGGCGCAATCATCCCCTCATAATGAACTAAGAAAACAAGGTGTGTCAATTTCTATGAGTCCCTAGTTACGTAAACGTGATTGATATGAGCAGATATGAGCGCATCTTCACACGGCATACATTAGTTTGATTAGTCTTCGACTTAACAATCGCTTGATGCGTACAATCATGTCATTTGTTGCCATGTTTTCTGCCACAGTACAAGTGGCGATTTCTGAGCTAACGTTATGAAAAACATGGTACTTCCAAGTTAGCTTTAAAGACACAAGACAGTGCTATACAATATCTGGTTCATCATCAATAATGATCAAAACTTCGTATTGACCACAAACCGTTCCTACATGGCTGGGTTGGTTGTCTGCCCTGCGAAAAAATGTTCTATAGGACTTCTATGGAATTCTATAGAACTCCATAGAACATCAATGGAACTCTATAGAACATTTTAGTAGAACAGCATGTTCTATAGGATTTTCGTGTGTTCTGTAGGAATTTGCTAGAAACCTATAGAGCACCTCTATAGAAAAGAAAGTCCTATAAGATTATTGCTGTTCTATAAGACCTTCCTATAGAACACCCTAGTTGAAAAACCTGTTCTATAGGACTTTGATGGTCTTTAGGACCTTCTAACAGAACAAAAGCTTAATGGGAAAGACATCTTAAATTAGGGTGAAATAAAAATAAAAATAAATCTTATGACTCCTTGCAATGCTCTGTCGAAGGGTCAATTTACCTTATGTGTACCTGGGTTCTGGAAGTGAGAAACCGGACTACTGGTATGAAAATGTGCAATATGCAGTGATATCCACAATACTGAAGTAGCAAGGAAATTGTATCCCTTTTAACTTTAAAGGTGTGCTTAAGCACATGGGGTACTAGGCACATATTTATTCTCTGATCAGACTATTGACTGACTGACTGACCGCACAACTTAGCAGTATTTCAGTTACGGTATATGAAGACCTCTTTCCATTTCCTCGGCAGCAATTCAAAAATATAAATGTAAGGCATTACAACTTTATTATGCTATAATGGAAAACTCGTGTTCCTCTTTTGCTTACGAAGACAGAATTATGCTGAAAGTTTGACCTTCTGAACTTTTCCCTTAATTTCAAAAATTCAATCAAATTATTCCTTTCCATTCACATGCATGTGATTGCAGATTATATACAATAATAGCTTCTGAATGGCTCACTTGGTAAAAAGCACGGCATTGCAGAGTGAGAGTATCTGGGTCTCGAGCCCCGGTCAGGAGTGCACACATGTGGTCATTGTGCTACAGGGATGTAAGTGGGGAAAGGACTGTGTGTTATGATTCTGCCATGTTCTGTCCTGTTTTTGCTCATGTTCTGTTTAGTTTAGCTCATTGCCATGTTTTTGTTATTGCCATGTTTTGTATTCTCTGCCATAGCCACATTTCTGTTATATTCCGGTCCATGTTTTGCTCATGCCCTGCATTGCACTTTGTCTCCCCTGTCTGGTCTTGTGTTGAGCTACAGCTTCTCCCCAAGTACTGCGTGTCACATGTTTAGGTGATTTCATGGTTTCTGGGTTTCCAACCATTTCTTCCAGTCTCGTTTGCTTCCTTCGCCTTGATTTTCTATTTTACTAACAAGTACTAACAGTTTGTTATATTTGTTAAAGTTACTAACCAGAACTAACATTGTATATAATACTAACTTACTAACGAAAGCACCAGGGATTGTATAGCTGCACCTTACTAATTGATTAACAAGCTCTCAGCACTCGCCCTGTTCTAGTCTCCGCCTCTCACCTTCACTTAATCTTTGCTGCAATTCAGCGGATCCTCCGCACCTGCTCAACTCTGTTCTGCTTCTCATTATCTGTGCACGTTAGAACTCCCTAACCGGAGCTGTATGTTTTGTCATTAGGCTGTCCTGTGATCCCTGTCCGTGTTTTGGCTTTTGCCAATTTCATGTGGTTAGGTTCTCCCTCGTGTTTTGCTCCCACGTAATTAGTCTGATCCTCTTAACCTGATCCTTATCATAGCATGTGACTTCCCTTGTGTGTATTTAAGCAGTCTTTTCACAGCAGTTCCCTGTCAGAACGTTTCCCTGTGCTGCTCTTGTTTTCCCCCTCGTACTCTTAGTGTTGTTTTTTCTGACTGGACCATCCTCGACTTCTGATTTTTGGCTCTGTTTTGGTATTTTTGTCTGCATCTGTTGTCGAACCCTTTTTCTGCCTGACTACGATTACTGTTACTGCTGCCCTGGTTTTCGACTCGGATTCTGCCCATTGGATTATGATTTTTTGGATTGTGGACTTTGTACTGTTGCCTTCTGCCCTGCGGGGTTTACCCCCCTCGCTTAATGAAAATCACTTCTAGTACTGCATTGCTGGATTATCGCGACTGGTTCCTGAACGATACCTCACACTGAGGAAATGTAATATAAAAAGTTTGCTTTGTTTGTGGATGCCTTCCAAATTTGGGTGGGGTTGAAGATGCCAAACTGGGAAAAAAGCCTTCCAGAGATTTTCTATGGAACTGTTTTCGATAGTGGGTTTTTTTTTTTTTTTTTTCTATAGGACTAGAGGTACTAAAGTTCGATAGAATTCTATTGACCTGTCCTATAGGATTCCAATAGCACATTTTTGCAGGGTGTTAACACATCGCTGCTAAAATATGCTCAGGCCAGTGCGATAGTTAGCCGGTTAGGTAGTTTGCTGAAGCTTAACTCCAGTTCTGAAACTCGGTTCTGGGGTGAACGCTGAGCGCGATGGTTTTGCTCCAACTGGAATCAGGCAAACGCAGCGGGTAAGCCATGGTTCTTCACGAAAATCTTCAGTTACATCTAGCGACCTGTCTTGTGTGAAAGTGCAAATTAAGCTGTAGGTTGCGGTGTAGTGGATTTAGACAGCGCTGAAAGTAAATGCGCAATCTTCGGTCCAATTTACCTTGCGTTCGCCAGGTGCCTTCGGGAAATAATAAATGAACAGCGAAGAGGGGAAAAATCCGAATGGTTTTTCTTGAAGCCCAATTGCTTAAAGATTTTTTGAAACCTTGTCACGTGGATTATTATGATCCTTGACCATTTACAGTGCGTTGACCGGTTCCGCAACCGGAATTTGTCTGAAGCGTCTGGTATCCATACAGCATTCGGTGGCGAAAAGTTATCTGTTCACGAATTTGCGGAAATTACTCACGCACTTTGTGGATCAATTAGTTTTCTTCAGTCATTAGGAATAACGCAGTGTCTAGAGACACGGCAGTTTTTATTGGTACGGAGTCGATTTCAAGGGATTGGGATAAGGATTCGGGATTATGGTTAGGGGAAGAATTAGGGGTTGAAATGGGGACTGCCGTACCTCCCCACATTGAAATGCATTGAAAAACTGCCGTACCCGTAGCAACTGCCTAGGAATAAAGCCTTGCACAGTCATTTTTCAGTGGCACGTCCTTTGACCGGTTCCGCAAATAATTTCCAGTTTCGCAAACAGCGCCCTTTGTCAGGCCATACTTATGATATTCTTTATTGGCATAATTGCGGGCCCCTGGGCACAAAGGAACAGACACATGTATTTTTTCACCAATTTTAGCCAGCATTACTCTGCAGGGTATATCATAATAATTGGTCAAAGTTATGAATAATTGTTCCGTATGTCGACATTGTGTCAGCTGGAATCCACGTGCGCTGGCCTCAGTTCAAGACGATTTTGTACATCCATCGATATTCAACTGCTATCAGCGACTATGGATGATTCTTTCTACTCTTTCCAATTCAAGTACATACCAAGTATACATTAAAATTATGAGACCACAAATTCAGATTAATACAGGACATGAGTAATGATCAACCCGTTGAGCCACGGAAAAACAGTTATGGCGGGGGAAAAGATGTTTTTTTTTTTTTTCATTGACTGCATTAAACTTTAATAAAATTCTTTAAGAAAAATAAACAAGAATAATCATGTCTCATAAATTACAAGTTTGAAAACCTACAAAATGGCGTTTGCAGAACTAGTCAAACGACAAGCAGTCACTCTAATGGGTGTTGATGAAAAAGTATCAAGAGTACGAAATTAGGATTTATATGGTCAAATATACGATAATTTCCGATCATAATGACACTTATAACGTGATGAATCCCGGGAATACACGCGTTTAACGGCCACACACTGCGCAGTGCGCCTTATCACAGGCGTTGATTTGGTACTGCTGCAACAGCAAGCAACAGTTATCGGGCATTTATTTCTCTATCAAGCCGAATATCTCGAAACGATAGTTAAGAGTTAAATACACAATAATTTACCGTTCCAGCGGTGTCAAACTCAAGGCTGACAGCGAAGTCGTTTTCCCGCAAATAAAGTTTGATTTCTGCAAATTGCGGAACCGGTCAACCGACTGTACCATGACATGTTTTAGCCAAATATAAGTGAATGAACACCACTCTTAAAATGTTTTTATATTGGCTTATAATTAGATTTTTTTGACAGGAACAGCGACTTGGTTATCAAAAATGGATGTCTCTAAAGCAGTGGTTCTCAACGTCAGTCCTGGGGACCCCATGTGTGTGCTGGCTTTTTGTTCCAACCACAATTGCAATCGTAGGATTTTAACAAGCTGTTAATTTGTCTTAATTATGTGCATTTAATGTTTAGAGCAGTTATTTGCCTTCTTAACCCACAACTTAACAGAAAATATCTATTTGCCATTAAGAATTTCAAAAATAGCATTCGCACATTGCAGTATATCGGAAATAACAGCATAAAAGGAGAAAAACAATGTAACCAATCAAATTAATGATGTTGATGGCTCCTAATTAGTGAAAACTACTTGGCTCATCATGACAAATGTAGTCCACAAACAAACCAGTTTTTGTGTTATGTTGATCTGATTAAGTTCGCCTGAAGCTTTTTTGAAAGAACTTGAAACAGTTGTGTCCAGCAGCCTAATCTGGGGTTTATTGATTTCCTCAGTGTATAATTTGATCTGACATGTTATGTTACTTGACATTACTTGCAGTATTGCAATAAACACACTATCTTCAAGGGTGTTTTATTCTTCATTGCATGTATGGATGTTCCTATGTAACATTTGACTAAAGAGATATATAAACAACTCTGAACATGAAAAGCACCTAATTAGGACAGTCACAGCTTGTTAAAGTTCTACAATTGCAATTGTGGTTGGAACAAAAGCCAGCACACACATGGGGGTCCCCAGGACCGACGTTGAGAACCACTGCTCTAAAGGATACTGAATGCTAATATTGATGTTTTGCCAAATATATAGACTGAATTATGTAAATCCTGTGGCGCTTTGCTACCGCTGGGGGCTTTGGGTTTACCAGCTTAGCATGACATGGTGGTTTCGGACAGTACAGTAACCAGAAAGCACTCCCTAGAGAGAAGTGGATGAGGGTGCCAGTACTGAAACTTGTTCGTTTCAAGTGAGAATTGGTGATTTTCTGAGATGTTTAACATTTGAAACCCTAACATTTGAGATTTACATTAAGGATTTCAATAAATTGGGCACAAAACATTGAACTCACCTGAAGTTCAATTTGGAATCAATTAATAGAAATATTTAAATTTAAACATTTTAAATAAACATTTGACAATTCCACTAATTCTGATTCCAACAGCACAAAATTTTGAGCTCACCCCAAGTCCAGTTTAGCATTTTTGTCAGGCCTCTCGATTGCCCTTAAAGGGTGTGTCCCTTTTTCATTTTTGGACGCCAAAAAAGGCTGCATTGATAAAAATGTTAAGGAAAAAATAAAGAAATTAATGGTTTAAAGGGATTTCTATTGCCAGTCTTTGGAATAAATTCAATGCTAAATGCTCAAGAGGTTTTAATTTAGCTTTTATGGGCTACAGGGTCCATATTATTAGAGGTTGTACTTGAATGGACCCAAAATCATATATATACTCAGCGCCATTAAAAACGCACTGGTGAGGTATGTACTGTGTTAGCGGCAAATTGAAGAATCGATTGATTTTTTATTGCTTTTCCAGTGAGGCACGAGAGAAATAAAAGAAAAAGTGCATGGTATTGTAAGCACTTCAGTAATAACAAACATTGAGCTGTTCGTGATGTGTGCAGTGACACTTGACTTGTTCTTTTTGGTGTGGTCAATAACCTACATAAAGCCAACAAAAAAAAAAAACGAAAAATACTACTGCCTGAAGAAAATAGAAGGGCTTGTGACACAGGAGAGAGAAAAGAGCCTTTGGCATGTTACGGGCGGATCTCAGCCGCCGAGAGATGGTGTCGTCATTTGCACTATCACCGTTCAACAATCAGTCGGCTGTCTATCCGAGAATGGAACACAGGCACTGTCACTGACCGACCCCGCTTAGGGCAGCCATAAGTGACTATGGTAGCTCAAGAGCGCCACATCTGGTCACAGCTTGTGCGTGACAGATTCTGGACAGCAACCAAAACTGATCATGAGATGAGGGGTCCGAGACGATTGAGGGTGAGCGCAAGTACCGTTTGATGCCGTCTACGTGAGCAATACATGCGTGCACACGGGCCCTACAGAAAACCCAGGCAACGAGGCCGTATCCGTCCCTGGTTTTCACACAAATTTCTGGCCTTCAATTAGTTCATTACCTTAATTAGCTAAAGCATTTATGAAATGTAAAGTTTCTGCTATATCTCTTTTAATTCTCACAATTGATTAATAAGCACTGCACCTGTCTCCCTGAATGAAACATTTTTATTTGATCAAACTGTATGAGCAAATAAATGTTTCTGTATAAAAACAAATTTGCTCAATTAGTCAAGGTCATTGGAAGAAATAAAACCTGCATACACACCAGCCCTCCAGGACCGGAATTGCCCACCCCTGTGTGGAGCTCATATTGAGACCAAAGTAGGTTGAGTTTTTTGTATTTTATCATTTATTGTTATCCAAATAGAGACTGTGTGTGTTTCCCTGACTTGTTGACTGCTTCTTAAAGTTTAGAATTTTTGTTTTCTTTAAGTGAATTGTCAGGGCACAGGGGCCTCTTTTATAAACAGTGCGTAGGCACAAAAAAATATCGTGACGTCACTTTCTTTTTGTATTTTTACTGATTTAAAAAAACAAACTTGACATTAAAAAGGGAAATTATTAAGATTATGCACAATGTCAATAAATTCCAAGTCTATCCTGATTAAAGAAATGAAAATTCCATGAAGTTTATTTTGCCCATAGGTTTTTAAACTAGGTTATTTTCCACAAAATGTCATTTTTATGTTTTTGTGCGTATGTAGTATTTAGGTATGACATCCACAGAAATTTCTATAAATAAGGCCCCAGGTCTGACAGAATTTATGTAGGTGGTAGAGGTGCTGCTGTAGACGTCCTTTTGTTTGTGATCACAACACAAAGTCATCAGCATACAGGATATCCTTAATTTCAATGTCATTAAGAGTGAGGCCAGGTGCATTGGATTGACCTAATTGATGTCCTAATTAATTTATTTATAAATTGAAGAGGATTGACTAGTATTGTACCTCTGTCTCACCCCATGACCCGAGGAAAAAAAAACACGATTCGTTTTTCTCCTACTTTAGCTATTTCTGTACAGTTATATTTTATATGTTTTATCCCCCAATGCCGCTTTTAAGAAGTCCATAGAAAAAGCCTTCAGGCCTGATGGAATTGAAGAAATTAAAAAATCAGAAAACTGCAGTGCTGAAACCATCCATAGTTATAATAATGTGAATTAATTCTATTGTGCACACACATAGGCCTTGAAAGTTTCATGTCAACTGTTGATGTTCAATATGTATTCCAAATATGATCCTGGTTGTTCTGTATTCTGCCTAAAATGTAATACTGGCAAAGCTACATATTTCAATTTGTTCTGGGAATGCCCAAATACTGTTGAATTTCAGAATGGTGTTGAAAGGAAAATGGATGGTACGCTAGGATGTGGGTCTACTTAAACACAGGAATTTATATTTTATATTTATTTTTTGGAGAAAAGCATATGGACGAGTATAAACATATATTGAGAATTTGTTGGCATGCAGCAAGGTTATGTGTTCTTCAAAAGTGGATTGGTAATGAATCTCCTGATGTTTCGCTTTGATTCAAAAATTACCG
Organism: Gymnothorax javanicus; assembly: GCA_029692085.1. Classification (NCBI taxonomy): domain Eukaryota; kingdom Metazoa; phylum Chordata; class Actinopteri; order Anguilliformes; family Muraenidae; genus Gymnothorax; species Gymnothorax javanicus. The sequence continues at coordinate 35,142 of JAFJMP010000069.1, read as the reverse complement.
AGCCTTCCAGCGAGTATGACGTTTCAGGGCACTGTGAGTCTGTATCTCCACCAAAATTCTTAGGATTTTTTTTTAACTGATGATTCTCTCCTATAAACCTTACATTCAGCAACTTACAATGAAGCTGAAGACAAGCTGGGTTTTTAATGCAGAGATAAGGCTTGCTTTTTTTTTTGATGCGAAGAGTAGACTTGGAACTGTACCTAATTTATCCAGCAAATTTTTTTTTTTTTTTTTTTTTTTTAAATAAACTTGGCATCTCCAATCCCACCCGAATCTGGAATGCCCAATCCGAGAACTATGTACAAGGCTTGCTCGTATCGACCCCTTGTTGCCAGCTCAGGAGAGAGACAGTTTATGCTCTCCTCCGAAGCATGCGCCTGTCAGCCCCTGCATCTTAACACTCATTGGTCGAAACTATCGCAAGTTCAGAACGAGGGCAGAGGATACCCGAACATGAGCGAAGCTCAGAATCTCACTGACAAGCGCCCGGCTGGCCAACAGGAGGCGCTTTGAGCAACGAACAAGGCAATCATTTTAATTTCCCCTCCTAGCAGTCCCTTCCCAATTTGCACCCCTACAGCACTTTAGCCAATCGTGCGCTGTTCTGAAAAAAGCTGCCGACCACTGCTGGTTGGTATGACCGATCGAACCCGTGCTGTAGTAGTCACTACTGCATCGCAATCACGGCGCCTTAACCGACTGAGCTGACCCGGCAGCTGTTTACCCAGCAATTCTTAACTTGCTTCCATCTTACTTATGTAAACTTATCCAACTAAGAAATGCAGGAAATTACCATCTCTGCTCTGAAACTTCTGCACGAGACTTACTCTTACACTGTTACACCTCAACTTACACCTCTTTTGCCAGTTACTTTAATTTCACAGTCAGTTTATAACAGCGAAAATGGAGACTCAAATCATTGCACCTCCGCGTATCACTAGTGTAACTTGAGGGGGGGTCAAAACTGCATAAATACCCTGCAAGCCAGCCTGGTCCGGCCCTTACCCATCAACTCCCAGCAGCATGCAAAGCCCAGACCACTGCAGTGACATGAGCCAATTTTGTGGTCTCGTGTATGTCAACTGTAAACCACAGTTAAATTTGCACAGGACTCTACTTAACAGTTAAAAAAGCAAGGAAACACTGTGCAAATTTGAACTGTTAAATTCAGTCAATTTATTACAGTGTACTATCTGTTCGAGAAGCCGTCTCTTTTGATTTTGATCTTTTGATATTCAATAATTTGCACCATAAAACAAAGCAGCAGAATTCCAACAACAAAAGCAAAAAGAAACTAAATAGTGCAAGTGAGATTTAAAACCCCTACAGGCGTACAAAGACATCTCCTGTCAATAAGCAGTGTTAGCAAATGCATAGGTCAAGTATTCCACAAAAAGTAAACAAAACTCCAAACATGAAATTAAAAGCAAACATAAAATGGGAATGGGAGTTTTTAGCTAAGCTGCTCCAGTGGCCTGGAATTTCTATTTGACAATCTGGGGAGGAGTTCGATGACACTATGCCCCTGGCTCTCAAATCATGTTCCTCCATGAACTGCTGCTATACCACCCTCCCTTTACCTGAGAGTCAGGCGAAAAGACAGTCTGGCCAATCAGAGGCTCTAAGAGTTCATTTACTCACCTGGGACAAAATAAAACCTAGACTGGATTTGGATTCAAGGTCCAGATTTGAGTACCCCTACCTTGGGCATTTTTAATTTAATAGATTACGGTTATTGGTGGAAGCGTCACAACCCTTGAGTCTTCTTGTCTTGGCCCCTTTTCCAGCAACATGCGTGTCTCACAGAAGTATCTTCTCCTTAATTGGTTTGGCCTCCTGCATGTTGCCCCTTGCCAAGGTGTGATTCATGGTGTTCCCTGTTCCTTGTGTCTCTGTGATGTATATAAGCTTTAGTTCTGTCCAGCAGAGTAACTGGATAAGTCATGCTTAAGTCTTCTAAGCTACCAGTCAGCTTATATCTTCCAGTTAAAATGCAAAGTCTTCCTCTGAATTTATTGTTACCTCTGTGATATCGAATAACATAATTACTCTTCTGAGTCTTATTAACAGAAACTAGCTTCCAAGCCTCTTAATTGGTCTACAGGACTGGGACCGCATTCCTGTTAACCTTCTGTGCCAGTCTGCTGCACTGAACAGTTCATTAGGAACACCTCCCAAGCCCCCGTTGGTCTCCAGGATTGAAACTCAGTTCCTGCTAAACCGTTCAGTCCTGTTGTCGAGGCAAGAGTTATATCCCCTGGCATCTGCCCTGGGAGTCCAGTCTGTAACATCTTTGATGGACTGTCCCTCATCTCTCTGGGCTTCAGCCCATCTCCTTGTTATTACTGCATTCCTTTCAATAAATAATCCTCATTGGATTATATTCCGCATCTCGTTTGTCTGGATCATAATAGAGGGTGTATCAGGCTGTAGATGCTGTCACTTAACTATTTACCAAAGTGTGAACCTGGACACGTTTGTCTTAAGTCTTATGAACAGTCATGCTGTGACCTGAAAATTTTGTCTTTACTGTTATGTTGTGTGTCTGCAACTTGCTAATCGTGCTGCTGCTCAATTGAATGTCTAGACGAGGACACTCTCATAAAGAAGATTTTTAATCTCAATGAGGCTTTCCTGGTTAAATAAATAATAATTAAAACAAAGTAAACATCGGAGCACTTCACAAATTACACAGCAAAAATCCCAGTGTTAATTCAACTCCAACAGAGTGCATTTGAGTCCAAGATGGATGGGTTGGTCGATATAAACTCTATTGGAGTTGAATTAACACTAGATTTTTGCTGTGTAGTGTGAGGGCACTTCCTGGCAAATAGGGATGAGGGCACTACCTTACAAATGGGGCAAGAACGTTACTGTCATGGTTCTGAGCGTAGTGGCCAGGCGCTGCCACTTGGGGCTGATTAGAATCATGATTGCTTTTATCTACGGCAGCTGTTTTTAGGTTGCGTCTCTATTTAAGCTCTGACTTCCGTGCAGTCTTTGCTTGTGTGTCAACTAAGCCTTGCACAGAGCCGGTATAGTATTGAATGTGCGGACGATTTTGACAGAATCTTTGTTTAAAAAAGAAATATTTCTTTTGATTCTGTGTCCGTCTAGAGAAGTCTGGTATCCTATTCGTTGTCTCTACCAGTACTCTAAATATCTTCCTATTTGTTTCCTCTTAAGGTCCTTTTGTTTGTTTGGGCTGCGTCCCGGCAGGGGATTTCTGAGGGTGGGTTTTTTCACTAGGGTGTCCTGGTGGGGGTTTATTCCCGACTGCGTTCGGGTTTGGGCTTTGTTTTGTTTTGTTTTTTCGAGCTGCGTCTCGCTGTTAAAAGGACCTTTTTGCTTATTGTTCCCTCAGTACGCCGAACGTCATCTTCGGATTTCTCCGCATCTTACTTCTGGTCGTTCTATTTCCTGGCCTCATTCGTGAGGTCCTATTAGGTGGATTTTCTCAAACTATTATATATTTTCTTTCGCCCTCTGCTGCTGTTGTCCCGAAGTTTCCGGGTGCATTTGAGTTCTTTACTTTTTACCAGAAGTACGTTTTCTTTTCGCATTTTTTTTTTTTTTTTTTCCCCTTGAGGGTATTATCTCTGGAGATATTAGTTCTTACGAGCTAACATATTTGAGCTTCCTTGCCCACGTTTGGCGAGTGTTTTGCTCCGCTCTGATGCGGAGTTTGTTTTGGGTTGATTTATTTATGAGTAACGCTATTGGGCAAACTTCCGGGTTTGCGTTGCTTGTTTAAAAAAAAAAAACACAGAACTAGGATTTATTTTACCCGTTTCATTTTGAGGCGTAGTTCTTTTTGTTTTGCTTTTTCCTATTCGCCCAGCATTTTGGCTAGGGTTGCTTTTATTTATCACTATTTAGTTTTGTTTCGCCTCCTTAGGTATTTTAGTGGCCAGCAACCTTTTGGTTGGCTTTATGACACGGTTTCCTCTCGCGTCTGGTTCACCAATACCTCCCCCTCACAGTTACATGACTATTATGATCAGGACAGTGAACCAGATGCAGAGAGAGAGAGTACAGTTCAGTTGTAGTATTGATAATAGTACAGTAATGACTGAGGGGCAGAGCCCACAGCAGAGTGGCACAGTTCAGTTCAAATGGTCACGGGCTTGCGTGCAGGGCGGGTCCGTGCCCTGTCAGTGGCGTTCCTGGGCAGTTGCCAGATGGGAACACACTCACCAGAGCACAACTGTCAGAAGGCAGAACAACGTGTCGCACCCACCTCCAGTAACTGCAAAGACAACAGCCGCCCAAGCCAAATAAATATAAGGGTGGGTATTGTCAGAGAATTGGAGACTGTTTACAGTGCATACAAAGTGAGACAGATAAAATGAAGCCAGACTTACAGTCTTTCAATTTGGGGTTAGTTTGAGAGGGTATATTAATTGATACTTGCTTATCAGTCTCAATCTTTTCTGTCTCCAGTTCCAACTTCAGTTTCTCTTCGTCATGAGAGAACTGCAGTAAAAGCAAAATATTTTTGCTGCTTAAAGGTTAAAATACCAGACAAAACTGCATGTGACTCTGTTGCTTGTGACTGGCTGAGATCCCTCTTGCTTAGCAACCAGCACACCTTTCTCAACCAACTGCAGGATCAATACCATATTTTTCTGCAACTCTCAAGCTGATCCTTAGTGCAATGCTCCAAATGCTACTCACATGGAGCAGTAACAAAATCTTGCATCCCCCACCTTGCTGTGCTAGATCTAAGGGCTGCCAAAGTGGGGGGAAAAAAAAAAAAAAAAATCTTACGAACAGTGTTGCTTATGTCACATAGTGCAGATGAGAGACAATGAGTGTGTCCCCAAAATGAAAGTATAGAGTCCCTTGCTACAGACTGCCTATCCTAAACTAACCTAGCTAACTGTCCTTAGTCTTCATGCAGATTAGCGATGGGATATTTAAACACTAAACCCAGTATCCCCGTTAGGCCTCCAGCAGCTGATTACTCATCTGGCAGCTTCAACTGCACACTGGTTTGTGACAAGCGGGGGTTTGTCCTCATCAAACCTTAATTAGATTTGTTTGAGGCGGTTGCTTGGTGGGGCTTTGTTTGTGTCTTTGCAACCTTATGCTTAGCAGATGTATTTCAGTGAGGAAAATATATTTGGTTGTTTAGTTTGGTTTTTGTGCAGGCAGGTGGAAATGTTGACATGAGTGTTGACAGGAGGGAGCAGGGGTGAGGACTATCAGCAGTGATCGTGCGGTCCTCCAGTGTGGTAAGCTGTGGCTTTTGTGGAGTTACCCAAGTTAGATACTGCAATGTAGTCTACAAATTCTCATCTTTTTATTATTTTTTGTAATGACGGGTGTAATCAGCAAAATCAACAGTGTAAGAGAGTGCATGAGTGGAAAAAATATGTTGGTGCCTGTCATGGTTCTCGTTTGATGTCATGCTTTATGTTAATGGTCATGTCTTTTCTTTTTTGGTTTTTTGTATTCTCCGGTTTTCAGTTCATACCATTTTAGGTTTCATTGCACGTGTCTCCCCTGTCTTGTGATCTAGTTGGTTCAGTCCGTCTCCCCAGTCTGTGTGCTCACCTGCCTCGGGTGATTTCAATGGTTTCTGGTGTTTCATATTATTACTTCAGTTCTCGTTTACTTCCTTCGCCCTGCTTTCCTAGATTACTAATAATACTAACAATTACATTGTGTATCATAGTCTACTAACCCCAACTAATCCATGTATATATTACTAACTTACTAATGAGCACTTTGGTTAATTTGTAAAGCTGCACCTCTACTAATTATTACTAATCTAATCACAGCAATCGCCCTGTTCTAGTCTCCGCCCCTTGCTTTGCTTTCCCTGCCTCTCCCTGCATTTTCGCGAGATCTCTCGCACGTGTTTAATTGTTTTCCTGCACTCATTGTCTGTGCACTTAGAACTCCTTGACCGGAGCCTTTTATCTGTCATAGGTTGTCTCGTGAATCCGTCCGTGTCTTGGCTTTTGCCAATTGTTGTGGTTTAGGACTTCCCCATGTGTACCTTCCTCTGTAATTAGTTCTTATCCAATTCACCTGTTCCCCGCATAGCATGTGACCTCCCTTGTGTCTATTTAGAGTCCTCACTGCTGTTCAGCCCTTGTCAGAACGTTGATCAATATGCCTTTGTGCAGAGCCTCTTGTATGCCAAACGATTATTGTTTCTCTTCGACTGTTTCGTCCGACCTTGATTTTTGCCATAGCCCTTCTGTTCTTGTTTTTGTCTTTCTGGATTTTTGACCCATTTCTGTACGACCACGTCTACTGTGTTTGGATGCCCTGTGTATGACCCTCTGCTTTGGATTTCGACAACGATTTTTTTTGCCTACTGTTTATGTACCGTCGCACCTCTGCTTTTCTGGTTTTGAACCTTGCTTGTCTAGTCAACTTTGTTTTTTGGATTTCGTTTTTGGCTTGGCAATTCTTGTGTCTTCTGGTCCTGACCCTGCTATCAATAAAGGCATACGATTTTTGGATTTCCTGCTCTCGCGTATGGTTCCTGAACACACCATCACAGTGCTATGTTGTAAGACACAGAACCACAAATCAGACATTTAACCAGAAACAAAGGGTGTCTCAGGAAGACAGCACAAAGTAACTACACTCCCAGTATTTATTTTGGAATAAATGGGCAAACGGGGCCTAGGCGTTTCCAGGGTTCCTGGCAACATGCCTCACCAAACTCTAGTACCAGCAAGAAGAGCCACATAAACGAAACAGGCATACAGGGTGGGGTATGGTCACAGAATGGGTGACCATTTTTAATCGAATTCAGTCTTTTTTTTTAATGGAGTAGCTAGTAGGGCTAGGTATTTCCTACAACTTAGCGATACAATACGTGTCGCAGTACAGAGTCCTCTGTACGACACAATGGTTTTGAATAATGACCATGTCCTATCCATGACTTACAAAAACAGCTGTTCTTTATTATTCTGCATAACAGCATAGATAAAGCCTTTATGATCACACAATTTATAACACTCCAAATTCAGCCCGTCAAGGATCTTAGAAGTAAATTAAATCCTATCCTTTCTAATCCTAAGGTTACTTCATGCAAATAAAATATTGTTTATTTTTTTTTTAAACTTAAAATGGCCCTTTCTGTCATGTCTTTTGCTTTCTGTTTTTTTTTTTTTTTTTTTTTTTTGATACAATTATGTTCTGGCTTTCCTTGACTTTAAGTGTTCTTCTTTGTTGAATGAATGCCAATCTGACAAATCAGTTCTTTTATAAAAGAAAATGACAATAAGGAAATACATGACACTGAAAACAAACCTAAAAAGCTTGTAATTCAAGCACTTGTCATATTGTGGGCATTATCAGTCAACAATGCAGTCTTTATTAACAAGACCCCATCCGTTCACCATGGCCTGAAGCAAATCTGCTATATTTGACCCAGTGTTGCCTGTCAGGCAGAGCTCAGGTCTTCATGAAATGTGAGACCATTTCCCACTCTGGATAAATATGGTGGCAAGTTACTGGAACATATGATTATGTTGCTCTCGATGTCCAGGCATCACATGTAATAGCATCTCTATTTGCGAAAGAGATTGCTTTGCAGAGTTTTTGCTCTACGTGCGCATACAATGAATGAAAATCTAGTTTCTATAAAATTTCGCCCTTACGAAAAAGAAGTGCACTTCAAGTTCATTTAAAAAATAAACTTCAAGTATATTTCGAGTATACTGGTAGTATACTTGTGAGTGTACTACTTCAATACTTCTTGGGACTAATTTGGCCCACTTTAAGTTTATATACGTGCATTTTGAATATAATTTAGGTGTAAGAGTAGTAATTTTAAATATATTACTAGTTTACGTAATTCAAAATATTTACTTCATGAAAGTATACTTTGAAGTAAATCCTACCTCTCCGGTAATTATCTACACTCTTTCTTCATGAAACCTACTGATACAACAGAACTTTATAAAATAATTACAAATTTGAAGAGCACTCGCACAACTGGAGTTGATGGAATTTGCAGTAAAATTTTGATAGCTATTACTAATACAATTATAAAACCATTAGCACATTGCATCAACCTATCATTACTTCATGGTGTTGTACCAAAAATGACCAAAATTGCCGGAGTTGTACCAATATTAAAATCTGGTGATAAAAATAACTTTAGGAATTATCGTCCTATATCTGTTCTACCTACTCTCTCAAAGGTGTTTGAGAGAGTAGTGTACAACAGATTGAGTGACTATCTCTACAAGCTAAATATTCTCACTATTTACCAGTATGGTTTCAGGAAAGAGAGTACAACATGCATGGCAATGGCATGGGCGGGGTCGGCCTGCTCTGCGGCTGTGTGGGGATCTGAGGCAGATCCTTGTTTCTCTTCCTCCAGTTATTTATTATTATTATTATTATTATTATTATTATTATTATTATTGTTAATTTATTTTTTTCTTTATTAAGCTTATTTATTTATTTGTCTATTTTCTCTTTTGCCCCCTCCCTCCAATGCCTATGATGATAATGATGATATTGATCATTACTACTTTTATGGTTATTATTATTATTATTATTCTAATTACTATTACTATTATTATTACTACTATTATAATTATTATTACTATTTATTACTATCACTATTATTATTATTATTATTATTGTTATGTATGTCGCTACCATTTATATTTGTTGCTCATTACTTACAATGCACGTGCACACCCGCACATTCACGCACCCACTATCACTGATTGTTGTTTCATCATGTTCTATGAACCTTTAAGTCATGTTTCCACGCATTATCTAGCCTTACTGTACATGTCCTTTTATGTATTCTGTTTTTGTTTCACAATAAAAGAAAGAAAAAAAACGTGCCTGGCAATATTGGATCTTCTAGAAAAATTAAGGATTCCATTGATCGAGGTGATTGTGGAATTGGCATTTTTCTGGACCTTTCAAAGGCTTTTGACACAATCGACTTTGAAATATTACTTGAAACATTGCACGATTATGGCATCAGGGGATCTGTACTCAACTGGTTTAGGAGTTATCTATTCGGAAGGCAACAATATGTTCAGTATTAATGATTATAAATCTTCATATAAGGACATCAAATATGGGGTCCCCCAGGGTTCAATTTTGGGGCCATTGCTTTTTATCCTGTACATAAATGACTTTGTAAATTCATCTAAAATCCTACATGAGGTTATATTTGCTGATGATACTAATCTGTTTTTGTCACACAAGAACCCAATTGTAGTGCAAGATCTACTAAATGCAGAATTACAGAAAGTTGATACCTGGTTCAAATGTAATAAATTATCTCTCAACATCAGTAAGACAAATTATATTGTGTTTTGAGCAAATATGAAGATAATGCATACAAATAATATCTGTCTCAAAATAAATGACAAGAAGTTAGAAAGGGTAAGTTTCTCAAAGTTCCTGGGGGTCTTCATAGATGAGTCACTAAATTTCAGATGTCACATAGCATACTTGATATCCCAATTATCCAAATATGTTGGATTATTCTTCAAAATAAGATACTTCCTCCCACTATCTGCTGTCCAAACCCTTTACAAAACCCTGTTTGAGCTGCATATCAATTACTGTAATGTCATATGGTGCAACACCTTCCCCAGTCATCTTATAAAACTTGAAAGTTTACAAAAGAAGATGATACGAGCTATGTCATGGGCCAGGTACAATGCACCCTCACGCCCTCTGTTCCTTCACTATGGTCTCCTTAGGCTCAAGAGAGTTAAATGTGCATCAAAATGCTTGTATGATATACCTAGTTGTACATAATATGAACAGCAAATTATCTGAGCTTATTCCAGTCTATAGTGCTCTGCACGCTCATAATACCAGAAAAAACATCTTATCTTTGGCAAAAAAAAGAAAACTTAAATGTACCAGCTTGAGTATTATATGCAGGGGGCCGCGGATTTGGAACGAACTCGGAAATGGAAGCTCATCTCCACCTTTAAGAAGATACTAAAGGATAAATTACTACTGTCATGTGGTACCTATTATCTATCTGCTCTGGGAAAGATGTGGTGTTAAGTGCTATATGTTGTGTATGTGTCTGTATTTGTCCTGTTGTTGTTATTATTATTATTATTATTATTATTAATGTTTATATTTGTTCTCAGGCTCCCTCCTAAAAGCTTTTGACAGTTTCTCTGGGAGGCCTGATTCACACATGATCCCGTAACTTCAGTTATGCACTACAAATAATGTGTATGCCTGTGTGAAATAAATAAACTTGAAACTTGAAGTACACTGCAAGTAAACTTGGATATATAGAATATTTTATAAAAAATTATTACACGGCATTGTCAAATGCTCGATCCTGATTGGTAATTTAAAACATTCTAAGGTCTGTTATTTCTGTATAGCAGACCGTTGTTATGATGGCTTTGTCAATTGGTCAATTTGCATTGCTTACAGTTACAGTTCCAACCGTAGAAACGAACAGATTATTTTTTTCAAGCAGCGGTCTATTTTTTCCAGCAGAAGCAATGAAAACTTTTGTAAATCAATAAAATCGTATTTAGATCAACATTTTATGTCAAACTTTTGATTTTTTTTTTTTTTTTTTTTTAGTAGTGTAATAAAAGCGGGATAATGTACAGCAAGCCAGCCACAATAGAGAAATAAACCCCGACAGGGAGATGTAGGACCCGACGCCTTGGCGGGTCCTACATCACCCTGAAGGGTTTATTTCTATAGTGACAGGCTCGATCTACATTATCCCTTACTTATAATATGACTAATTATACATTCTGCACAGTATTTATGACCATATCATGTCCATAGTTCTTTTCTAAACATAGGAATTAATTGACACAATATTCATTTAAATACTCAGATGAAGGGAAAACTCCACAGGGAAACACTCAAGGCAGGATTTGATCCCAAAACCTTCTGGCTACAAGGCTGCAGCTTGTTTTTTTGTATATTTATGTATTCTGATATTGATTCTGTTTCCGTTTTCCTGTCGATCGGCGCCTGATGGTTTTAAAAGACGTACCTGCTGTTTATCAGCGTAGAGTGAATCTGATGAAGCTGACGTGAAACGCGTTATTCGCTCACCTTCTTTACATATACAGTTGCAATCAAAATTATTCAACTCCCGTTGCAAATTAGCTTTACTGGCAAAATTTGCAAACTCTCAGCTGTTTGCAATGAACAGATCAAACAAGAACAATTTAAATAGCTCAACACAACAAATATTACAAGTGGCTTCTCATAATTCAACACAAAACGCCACTTTTAATGACTACTGCCGGCTCAAAATTATTCAACCCCTTCATGACAAGCATCTTTAATAGAATACCCTTTTGCCACTATGACCTGCTGGAAATGTGATGCATAGGCAGACGCCAGCTTTTGGCAGCATACCCAAGGAATCTTAGCCCAGTCCTCGTGGACAATTTCATCCAGTTCACGAATATTCTAGGGTTTGCATGCTGCAGCTGTCTTCTTCAAATCCTACCAGAGGTTTTTTATGGGGTTCAAGTGAGGCAACTGTGATGGGCGCTCTAGAATCTTCCCAGACTTCTTCTGAAACCAAGCCTTGGTGGATGTTGAGGTACGCTTAGGATCATTGTCCTGTTGGAAGGTCCAATGATGCCCAAGCATCAACTTCCCTACAGACGGCATGACATTTTCTCCTTGGATATCCTGGTACTTGACTGAATCCATCTTGCCCTCCACACTTTGCAGATTTCCAGTGCTAGAGGAAGCAAGGCAGCCACAGAGCATCAAAAAGCCCCCACAATTCTTTGCTGTAGGCAGGATGTACTTTTCAGCGTGTGCTTCTTTATTCCTCCTGCAGACATACCACTGATTTATCAGCCCAGTGGTTCTCAAACTCGTTCCTGGTGCCCCACTGAGTATGCTGGTTTTTGTTACAACCACATCTGCAATCTTAGACTTTTAACAAGATGTCGATTTGTCTTAATTAGCTGTATTCCATGTTGAGAACAGTTACTTACCACCTTAAGCTGCATTTTTATGGACATATCCACTGTGCCATGAAGAATAAAACCCTCAAACATGTTATGCTTATTTTTCCATATTGTGAGGATTTGCAGGTAAAAAAAAAAAAAAAAACATTTCTAAACAGATCAAACTAGACTCTGAGAAAATCAGTAAGCTCCAAAGTGGGTTGCAGATCACAGGTGTTTTGAATTCTTTCAAAATGATTTGTCTGAACTTAATGAAATGAACATGAAACAAACAGGTGTGACTTTACTGTTTGCCAAATAAATTGTTGGTTTTTGCAACCATGTGCTGACAGTTTCACCAATGAGGAACTTATTGATTGTTTACGTTGATTAAGGATTCGGTCAAATTGTTTCCCTCTGCAGTTATTCATACAGGTTTCCAACATATCTCATTGTGGATATGAAATTTTAATTCTTCATGGCATGTGGAGATTTGTCGAATGTGGCTTAAGAGGACAAATAACTGCTCTAAACATGAATGCACCTAATTAAGGCAAATCAACAGCTTGTTTTAGTCCTAAGATTGCAACTGTGGTCGGAACAAAAACAAGCACACACAGTGGGGCGCCAGGACCGAGTTTGAGGACCACTGCATAAACCCAAAATATTCCAGTTTTGTTTTATCACTCCACAGAACAGTATCCTAAAACTTCTGTGGCTAATTTATATGGTTTTGTGCATATTGGAGCTTGTGCTTTTGGATCAGTTGTGGTGTATGTCTTGGAGACCTTCAACGTTTAGTATGCGCCCTACTGTGCAAACTGAAACCTCAGTGCCTCCTGCCTCCAAGTCTTGCTGCGGGTCTCCTGCAGTCACTCAAGGGTTTTTGACCACCCGTCTCCTCAGGAATCTGGTGACAGCCATTGATAGCTTCCTCTTTCTGCCACTTCCTGGTACTGTAGCCACTCTTCCTTTAATCTGAAATATGCTTCCAACTGTATCTCGACGAAAATTCAGTGCCTGTGCTACCTTTTTGTATCCTTTTCCTTGTTTATGCCAGGCAATGATCTCCTCTATTAGCTTTTTGGACAATTCTCTTGACAGCTATATTTCTAATATGCAATCAAATGTCACTGTCAACAAACCCCTAGTGAGTGCAAGTATTTGATGTGTTCTATCTCAGGCAAACCTGATGCAACTAATTAGGCTCTTGATTAGATGTGCTTTGAGACAACATCTGATTTGCAAATATGCTCCAATGACGGATTCTATCTTGGGGGGGGTGGGCTCGAATAATTTTGAGACTGCAGTAGTCATGAAAAGTGGCATTTTTGTGCTAAAATTGGAGAAACCACCTGTAATATTAGTTGTGTCGAGTTATTTAAAATGTTCTTGCTTAATCTGTTTATCACAAATGGCTGAAAGTTTGTAAATTTTGCCAGTAAACCCAATTTGCAATGGGGTTGAATAATTTTGATTACAACTGTAATTTTTGAATGAAAGTACCCAAGAGTATGCTGGTGTGCAGTGGTATTTTGTCTTATTGTTTATTAACTTGAGGTATACTTTGTTTTTGTAAGAGGCAGCTCTCACTCACTCAGCAATTGTCTGAAGCTTTCGCTATCAAAGACGTTGTTCGGGCACAAGTCTTTGCAAGTAACGAATAAAAGTGGTTTGCCTCGGAGCCCGTAGAGAAGTCGAGAGATATTTTAAGTTGAAGGCTTCATTCTGTGTTGGTAGAGACGTGGCGTCACACGCTGCTCTTGCTAGCAGCTAATAAGCATGGCGTTATTGTAAAGTGAAGTTTGTCGTGTTGCTGCAATATTTTATTTTGTATTTGCATAGCTGATAGTGGAGACTGGGGAGGAGTGAGCCACATTTTTCTTTTTTGGATCATATTGCCCATGCTTTGGGTTTGAAGATAAAAGGCTTTATGGAAAATGGAAGCGTATCTTGCAGGCTCTTAGCTAACAGGTGACAAAGGTATTGACCAGAAGAGCCTGTGAAGTCAAAATCTAGTATGGAAAATAATAGCTCAGTCCTCCCCATATATGGGAGACCTGGTCCAGCACATGGGGAGGACTGAGCTGTTAGTTTCGATGGGCAAACGACAGACAAAAGAGTCAGTTAACAAAAAGCTTTATTGAAACACGGATGAAAACACCAAAAATAGTTGTCCAAAATCACATTTGGAGAGCACCGTCCATCAAATTAAACTTGGCCAATCCTGGCATTGAGAATAAAAGTGCACTGTCAGTGAATGAGGTATGGTTTAAACCTGAAAGCACTTGTCAAGATTAACATCAAACACAAACTGCATTGAAGCACGTTTACGTGCGCTGACCGGCTTTGGTTGGGGAAGAACCATGACCACATCTTCAATGGACACAGTATCAATATCCTCCTTTTTCTCTTGATGTTACTGGTACTCAGTGAAGAAGGTGAAAAGTGAAAAGGAAAACACGTAATGTAAATTTCCTGGAGTATATTTTTACATGGAGGAGGAGTGAGCCACAGGGTAGGGAGAGCTGGACCATGGCTCAGTCCTCCCTCGTACTAAGTGGCCCACTCCTCCTCAGTGTACTTCAGGAGATCTCAACATTCGCCAGCTTCCCAGCTCAAGCGCATGGTCTCGTATATTCTCACATATTTTTTGCTTTCTGTTTTGCGGGCAGAGTATAAAGTTCTCTATCTATGCTATCTGCCTTTGAATTGCAGCGTTTGTTACCGTGTGGAATGACCTGTGCTGCCACCCTTTGGCTTTCTTATGCAGTGCACCGTTGCGAATTTCTTCTTTATGAAAACTGCCATCACGGCATCTGCTGCCGTATCGATTTAGTGGCAACTAGAGTCGCCTTATCCCTGCTGGGGTATGTTCATTAAGGGCACAGAATGACCCTTTTTTTTTGTATGTTGCAGCTTTTTGTTGCCATGTTAAGAGTGTAGCAGTAGTCATTTAAAACAAAAAAGTAACATTTTGCCAAAGGCCTTGAGAAGAAAGCTGGACATAGCTATAAATGTTGTTAAAAGGAAACAATTTCTCAATAAATTAATTACAACATTAGATGTCATGTTTGAGTTTATATTCAACAATAAACAATATGTGCCAAGACGTTTAATTCCTGTTGATGGAATTCCACTGCGCCAAACCAGCTGGATGAACAGGGCAACCATTACAGGCAGCATCCTGTGACCACAAAAGCACATAAATGTAGAGCACGGGAAAGAACATAAACACTCACAAACAGACACACATGCTTGTTTATGCACACACTGCAGAGGAAAATCATATCCGGAATTGTTAGGAAACAGTCCACGCTGTGCTGAGCAGAATCGTTGTAATAAGGGCTTCTTTATTATCAGCAGCATGGAGAGATTTCATAACTGAAGCATTTGACTTTTTTCTTAAGAAGACAGCTTGCCTTCAAAAACACAGTATTCACGCAGTACAGTATACACACAGTATCAGCGATTCTGTCATGTACTTTGTCACCTTGTTCTTGTTCTCTCCCTCCCTCTCTCCCTCACCCTTTCCCTCTTTCCCTACCTCTCCCTCTCCTTTTCCCTCTCCCTCCCTCTCTCCCTCTCTCTCTCTCTGTTACTATAGGAGCTGCTAAAGACCTCCACAGCCTTGTGTAAGGGGTGAGCAGTGTTCATGACTGACGTCAGCTTGGCTCATGTCTTCCTCACACGTGTCTCCTCTGTGGACTCTAGAGGGCAGTGTAAGACTGATCTTAAGCCCTCCAAACAAGATTGAGTCCCTTCCTGTCCCTTTCCACACTTCCTCCTACCCGGCCTATCTCTGTGAAGAGCAGTGGTCTCCAGCCCTGATCACTCCAAACCTAACTCAGCAGATCTGATTCAGCTCACCTGCAGCTCATCAAGATCTCAAACTGGGAAATGAGGTGAGCTTTGCTTTAGTTGGAGTGAAAGGCTACAGGATGGTAGCTCTCCAGGAGCAGGGTTGGAGACCATTGGTCAAGAGGATTGCAGATGCTACCATAATGACATAAATTGTTCAGTATAATGTTTAGGCCACTCTGAAGGACCTCAATGTCCTCAGCAAACTAACATTAATTGTTGAGGTGATTTCATCATGATTTATTTATGTTTTAGTATTAGTGTAGGGTAATAGCCTATTTTTAGTTTAATTTTATCTTTTTACTGAGTTAATAATGAATCATGACAGATGATAGATATTTTTCTGTTATCTGTGTGTGATGACGGAATGAGATTTTTTCTGCTGAAACAGTGTAATTTCATGCAAAGGATCAATAAAATATCCATCTATCATCAACACCCAGGTATTTGATCACTCCCATCATTTCAATATCCAGATGTTCACCAGATCTAATCTGGGGTATCTTCCAGTAGAAGTGGGCAATAATCTCCTTTGTCTTCCTGGAGTTTAGCTGAAGGTGGTTGAACCCACAACAGTCAACATAGTCCTTGATGACCTTTCTGTGTTCCTCTTCATTGCCATCAAACACACATCCAACGATGGCAGCATCATCGGAGAACTTCTGGATGTGACAGTTATCAGTGTTATGTCTGAAGTCTGATGTGAACACGGTAAACAGAAAAGGAGAAAACACTGTTCTCTGTAGAGTCCTTGTGCTGCTAAACACCAAACACACAGTCATGAAGCCTCACAATCTGTAGTCTGTAGATGAGGTAGTCAATGATCCACACAGTCATGAAGCCTCAGATACAGTGGTCAGTAGGTGAGTTAGTCAATGATCCACACAATCATGAAGCCTCAAATACAGTGGTCTATAGATGAGGTAGTCAATGATCCACACAATCATGAAGCCTCACATACAGTGGTTTGTAGATGAGGTAGTCAATGATCCACACAATCATGAGGCCTCACATACAGTGGTCTGTAGATGAGGTAGTCAATGAACCACGCAGTCATGAAGCCTCACATACTGTGGTCTGTTGGTGAGGTAGTCAATGATCCACACAGTCATGAGGTCTCACATACAGCGGTCTGTAGGTGAGGTAGTCAATGATCCACACAGTCATGAGGTCTCACATACAGCGGTCTGTAGGTGAGGTAGTCAATGATCCACACAGTCATGATGTTTCACATACAGTGGTCTGTAGATGAGGTGGTCAATGATCCACACAGTCATGAAGCCTCATATACAGTGGTCTGTAGATGAGGTAGTCAATGATCCACACAGTCATGAAGCCTCACATACAGTGGTCTGTAGGTGAGGTAGTCAATGATCCACACCGTCATGAAGCCTCACATACAGTGGTTTGTAGATGAGGTAGTCAATGATCCACACAGTCATGAAGCCTCACATGCAGTGGTCTGTAGATGAGGTAGTCAATGATCCACACAGTCATGAAGCCTCACATACAGTGGTCTGTAGGTGAGGTAGTCAATGATCCACACCGTCATGAAGCCTCACATACAGTGGTCTGTAGATGAGGCAGTAAATGATCCACACAGTCATGAAGCCTCACATGCAGTGGTCTGTAGATGAGGTAGTCAATGATCCACACAGTCATGAAGCCTCACATACAGTAGTCTGTAGATGAGGCAGTAAATGATCTACACAGTCATGAAGCCTCACATACAGTGGTCTGTAGGTGAGGTAGTCAGTGATCCACACAGTCATGAAGCCTCACATACTGTGGTCTGTAGGTGAGGTAGTCAATGATCTACACAGTCATGAAGCCTAGCATACTGTGGTCTGTAGGAGAGGTAGTAAATGATCCACACAGTCATGAGGTCTCACATACAGCGGTCTGTAGGTGAGGTAGTCAATGATCCACACAGTCATGAGGTCTCACATACAGCAGTCTGTAGTTGAGGTAGTCAATGATCCACACAGTCACGAAGCCTCATATACAGTGGTCTGTAGATGAGGTAGTCAATGATCCCCACAGTCATGAGGTCTCATACAGCAGTCTGTAGGTGAGGTAGTCAATGATCTACACAGTCATGAAGCCTAGCATACTGTGGTCTGTAGGAGAGGTAGTAAATGATCCACACAGTCATGAGGTCTCACATACAGCGGTCTGTAGGTGAGGTAGTCAATGATCCACACAGTCATGATGTTTCACATACAGTGGTCTGTAGATGAGGTGGTCAATGATCCACACAGTCATGCAGCCTCATATACAGTGGTCTGTAGATGAGGTAGTCAATGATCCACACAGTCGTGAAGCCTCACATACAGTGGTCTGTAGGTGAGGTAGTCAATGATCCACACAGTCATGAGGTCTCACATACAGCGGTCTGTAGGTGAGGTAGTCAATGATCCACACAGTCATGATGTTTCACATACAGTGGTCTGTAGATGAGGTGGTCAATGATCAACACAGTCATGCAGCCTCATATACAGTGGTCTGTAGATGAGGTAGTCAATGATCCACACAGTCATGAAGCCTCACATACAGTGGTCTGTAGGTGAGGTAGTCAATGATCCACACAGTCATGAAGCCTCACATACTGCGGTCTGTAGATGAGGCAGTAAATGATCCACACAGTCATGAAGCCAGTTTGCCAGCTTATCTGAAGTCGTCCACTGGCTCAACTGTTCTGGGGCCTTAGCAGTGATGGCTGGATTGCATTGAAAGCCCTAGAAAAGTAAAATAAAATCCTCACAGTGCTTCCAATGATCTCCAGGTGTAAGATGGATCTGTGACCCCATCATGGGACCCAAAAGCCTGTATGAAAAGCAAACATCAGGGTGTCCAGCTTTGGGCAGACCAGGGACAGGGAGCAGTCCATTTGGGTCAGCCTAATGTTCACGCAGATCAGAACCACCTCTGAGGAGGTTATGTTTTCACCCCCCTCTGTCTGTGCGCCGGTCATTAGATATTGTTGGCACAATATCCCAACAAGTTATAGGCAGATTATAGAACACAGAACATATATATATGGCCTAAAGGAACATTTAAAAGCTACCAGTTGAGTATCATCCTCTACATTTTCTTCCTCAGATGAGAAGTAAAGGCTCATGGTCTGAAGCCTCTGGGTTCGCCTGGGTGCACAGTCTTAGGTTCTAGAACCAAAGAGAAGGTTAAAACAGGACTGGAACTCTTTCCTGACTAGCGACTCAGGTTGACGATAAGCAGAACCAGGTCACACAGTTGGTCTGAATGAACCTGGACGCAGCGTGGAACTGATGCCATCTACACCAGTGGCTTTCCTGGCCTTGATCTTCCACAGCGGACTCCTCCCATTCCTGAGGAACCTTTCCTAAAAGCACAGTTGCTAACTCGCATAGTTGGAACTATTGACTGCGCTTTAGGGAGCCGTTCCTGTGGTTGGCTGTTAAGGAGAGACTGACAATGGGAGGATGGGGTGGTGTGCTGTGAGGAGGGTGCAGTTGATGTCCCGGGGGAGTGAGGGAGGGGCAGAGCATTAGACAGATAGAGAGGGTCTGATTGGCTCATCGTACTCTAGTTGACAGGGGAGAGGGTGCGACCACGATTAAATCTGTTGAAAAATCCAGTCCACTCGCTCTTCCTCTGTCTCCATATTTCTAACTCTTCCCTCCACCATTACCATGAGCTGAGATTACTCTCAGTCCTCCACAGACTTCTGTTGCACTGAGCAGGTTTAGCACTCCTCTATTTTCACCTGTAGCTGTTCTTACCTTTCTTTGTGTTCTCTTCAAGTTCCCTTCATACCATCCTCAGCTCCTCTCTGTCCCCAGATCTATAATCCCTCTTTTCATCGAGCAGGGCTTTTAGTGCCGGGTGCACCCAGGGTTTGCTTCTGGAGAAACATCGTTCCTTCCAGGAGAGCACAGTGTTCTCTGCACTAATGTTTATACAGTCCGTAATACAGTGAGTCAGTCTATCTAAGCCCTCTCCATGTAGCCTGCAGAGCATCTCACACTCAGTGGTTTTATAGCAGTCTGTCAGCGTCTAACCCACCTCCTCAGACCATTTCCCCACAGACCTCATGGTTTGGGGCAATTTAACCTCCAGAGGTATGAAGACATGAAGCAAATGTGCAGGGTCGTGATCTAAGCAACTATACAGGGTCATCTAAATCAGCATATCTAAGTAATCACATACCTGTGATATCACACCTCATCAGGGTTAAGCAAACACTGATCCGGACAGCACACATGAACACACCCACAAACACAAGAGTTCAATATGTCCTCCTGCAAACTGGCATATGTGCACACAATCGTAACTAATTGCCCCTTCAAGGCAATAAAGGTCTTGTTAAACACTGACAGTAGCCCATGGGTCATGCACAGTACAGTCAGCATTGTGTCTCCAGGTGTTACGCTTAGAAAGCAGTTACATTACAAGCAGCAAACTACGATTAATTATGGAGGAAGTCAGAGGATTAAAAAAACAAAAAACAAGCCCACTCAAGAACACATCATAACTTCTTCCCAGAAAAAAGCAAATAAAATAATTGTTAGAAAACCACTGGGGGAAAGTAACAGCAAAAAAAAATAAATATTTTGACCGTTTGAGATAGACTCTGGGCCATTTTCATGAAATACAATCAAGGAACAAAGTAGGATCGAGAAAATGAATAGAATGAATACTTTGCATCTACTGGTCAACTGGTGATCCATAAAATAGATCTTTTTTGCTGCCCCTAGTGTCCATGTAATCTAACAGCATTAACCACGTGCTCCTGCATAATATCCCGTGTTTTTTTAATTTTTTTGTTTCCTTGGACAAACTTTACGTGATTTTTTTTCCTCTTTGTGGGGAGGTGGAGGGTGCCATCTTTTTAGAACCACTTAAAATGGTGCAAAAATGAAAATGAAATTTAGATTTTTCCCCGAGTTAAATATTCATGAACTTTGGATACAATAGTTTTTCCTAAAAATGTAATTCATGCTTTAAGTCTGCTAAAACAAAACTGGTGAGGTAATGTGCCCTCTGGAATCTGAAAGACTGCATTTCCTCACTAAGATTTAATCATCCGGTTTTTTTTTTGTTTGTTTTGTTTTTTGATTGCAGCTTATACTGGCGCCGCCAAGGGCGGCACAAGCAGTTACTGGCTTTAGAGGGGGTGATTATTTTCTCACATGGGAGATATAGGTTTTGAATAACTGTTAAATGTTAATTTAAAATCTGCATTCCTCATGAAAAATTAAGATAGTTCCCAGCAATAGTTATCCTTTAGTAAATGGATAGTATTTTGTCGCAATAGTGTATTATTACTATAGTGATACTATAGTTATTCAAACTACAGCAATGCAGTTGTGTGGATATAGTAATATCATGGTACTGTTGACTGTGGTAGTGCTATAGTTATAATATGATGGCTATAGTACTACTCTAGTAATGCTATGCAAACTATAGTAATACCATAGTTATGCCGAAAAATAATATACAGTAGTGCTTGCCTTGAAAGTTTGTGAACCCTTTAGAATTTTCTAGATTTCTGCATAAATATGACCTAAAACATCATCAGATTTTCACACAAGTCCTAAAAGTAGATAAAGAGGACCCAGTTAAACAAATGAGAGAAAAATATTATACTTGGTCATTTATTTATTTAGGAAAATGATCCAATATTACATATCTGTGAGTGGCAGAAGTATGTGAACCTCTAGGATTAGTGATTAATTTGAAGGTGAAATTAGAGTCAGGTGTTTTCAATCAATGGGATGACAATCAGGTATGAGTGGGCACCCTGTTTTATTTAAAGAACAGGGATCTATCGAAGTCTGATCTTCACAACACGTTTGTGGAAGTGTATCATGGCACGAACAATTCTATTAATTAATTAATTCTATTTGTCCTTTATTGACAGATAAAGCAGAGGCAAGACCTAGCAGAAGCAGTATATAATAATCATAAATGATTCAGCATTCAGGCAGCAACATCTTACTGATCCAAGAGAACTGCATCAACTATCTGTTTATTACTTAAAAACGCCAAAGTTCTGACCAAAGCAGTTCACCGACAGTCATGAATGACAGCTTCGAGGCGATGACATCTTACTAATCAGTGGTAATTCTACCAGCATTTCATGTCGTAATAAAGCACAAGTGATCTAGCTAAAGCAGTTCCCAATTATAAATCACACATGTAAAAATAGCATTATATTAGTAAAAAAGTAATAATTTCATCAGTTCTTTGTTTTCTTATCAAACACACATGCAGATTAGCAATAAAATGTTTCCAATGCAGATAAGGTAGCATCGCAACTTCAGTCCCTAATGCGTTCAGTGGTTTCTGGAACCCAAAGTGAAGGTCACATGTTCTCCAGCCCCTCAGTGGTGGTCACACGGTTTCTGGCTCGATGGTGGCACACCGGCCCCCGAAGGCACTTTTGAATGCCGTCGCTGTTTGTCTTGTTCTCAGTGCTGAACTTGTCCCCAGGTCCACCCTGCCTCTTTCAGCTTTTTCTACAGATTGTTTCCATGTTTCTTTTAGCCTCTCTTCCTCTTCCCTGATGGTGTCCATCTCATTACAACCCTTGGAATAGAAAATTGGTGCATCCTGCAAACATGTCCATCTGCACCTTTTCATCTCTAGGGACAAGTACTGGTTTTTATGCACAGCTCTTCATTTGATTAATTACTTGGCCAGAGTATGTGTTATATTGTCCAAAGGCATATGGTTCAGAAAGCATGGAGTTTGTTGCTAATAGTCTGTTACTCTCTGGAGTTCTGCCCCATACAGCAGGACTTCATAGGTGTTGCTCATGAAGATTCATCATTTGGTGCTTGTGCTGATCCGTTTTGACCTCTCTATAGTCCTCAGTGAAGAGAATGCACCTCAAGCCTCGGATAATCGAGCTTCTGAGTCTCCGTTTGTCGTGATTTTCCTGCCGGTTAAGCTAAATTAATCTTCTTCTATGGCATCATTGCCCTGGCACACAGGTTCCGTGAATTTCGCAATGACTTTCAGGACTTTGGTCTTGTCAGTATTAATGTTCAGTTTAATTTGATTTCCTTTTAAGGTAAGGTCATTTGTTTTGCTCTGAATGTCCTGAAAACGTTGTGCCAATAAAGCGATGTTGTGAGCAAACTCTAGATCTTCTATCTTAGCTGTAAGTGTCCAGCTTGTTCCATATTTGCCATTCCTTGTGGTTTCTTTCAGTAAGCCAAACTATGCAGCATGTGAACAGGATTGGAAGTTGTCAACAGCCTTGTTTAACAGTAGATTGTTCATGTAATTCCTTAGGTTTTGTCCACAGACAAACTCCGCGCTTAAGTTAGCATATAACATCTTTATGAAGGTGATTATTTTATCCAGGAATTGATCATAGCAAAGTGTCCTCCACAGTGCTGTACTAGTAGTCTACAATCTATATGGGATTGAATTTCTGGTAAGTACAAAATCTTTTCCTGAATCCTGCTCGTTCTTTATGCAAAAGAGGATCCACCACTGCTGACATCCTGTTGTGGGTCAATCGCCCAGGACTTTGCTTGTGTCAGACAGCAACATTACCCCACTTCAGTTATTGCAGTTAGAAATATCCCACTATTTCGGTAGTTTCACTATGAGGCTTATCCGGTGATATGGTGACTCCCACATGTTCTGGAAGATTTGAGTCAATAAAGTAGCTGTTATTTGATCTTCAGCTCTGCATGGATCAGATCCATTCCTGGTGATTTCCCATTGTTTGGTGCTTTAACTACTTCTTTGATCTTGTCAACATCTGGTGGATCTGTATCGATATTAATCCTTTCCACTGATGGTTCAATCAGTTAAAATTTCTGTAGCGTCTCCATAGTATCACTCCCATGAATGAGATGTTATGGGGAGGCTTTAACTCTTTCAACCCCAGATATTCTAGCATCACTATACCCTTCAACCCCACAGCCCTCTGTAGAGGGCTGGTCATTATCTGGACATTGTATCTTACTGTTATCTCTGGAATCCCATTAAATGTAACCTGATATGTTCCAATCAATTAGTCAGATTGTTTGAATTTTCCCTACAGGAATTTGGGGTTGAAGGGAATATGTTGGTCAGCCCTCTGTAGAGGGCTGTGGGGTTGAAGGAGTTAATGGGAGAGAGATGCTAATTGGAAAGAGGCTATGGAGGGGTGCTAATGGGAGAGAAGCTATGGAGGGGTGCTAATTGCAGAGATGCTATGGAGTGGTGCTAATGGGAGAGATGCTATGGAGAGGTGCTAATGGGAGAGATGCTGTGGAGAGGTGCTAATGGGAGAGATGCTATGGAGGGGTGCTCATGGGAGAGATGCTATGGAGAGGTGCTAATAGGAGAGATGCTTGGAGAGGTGCTAATGGGAGAGATGCTATAAAGAGGTGCTAATGGGAGAGATGCTATGGAGAGGTGCTAATAGGAGAGATGCTTGGAGAGGTGCTAATGGGAGAGATGCTATGGAGGGGTGCTAATGGGAGAGATGCTATGGAGAGGTGCTAATGGGAGAGATGCTATGGAGAGGTGCTAATGGGAGAGATGCTATGGAGGGGTGCTAATGGGAGAGATGCTATGGAGGGGTGCTAATGGGAGAGATGCTATGGAGAGGAGGTAGTGGGAGAGATGCTGTGGAGGTGTGCTAATGGGAGAGAAGCTATGGAGAGATGCTAATGGCAGAGATGCTATGGAGGGGTGCTAATGGGAGAGATGCTATGGAGAAGTGCTAATGGCAGAGATGTTATGGAGGGGTGCTAATGAGAGAGCTGCTATGGAGAGGCGCTAATGGGAGAGATGCTATGGAGGGGTGCTAATGGCAGAGATACTATGGAGGGGTGCTAATGGGAGAGATGCTATGGAGAGGAGCTAATGGGAGAGATGCTATGGAGAGGAGCTAATGGGAGAGATGCTATGGAGAGGTGCTAATGGGAGAGATGCTATGGAGAGGAGGTAGTGGGAGAGATGCTGTGGAGGTGTGCTAATGGGAGAGAAGCTATGGAGAGATGCTAATGGGAGAGATGATATGGAGGGGTGCTAATGGGAGAGATGCTATGGAGGTGTGCTAATGGGAGAGAAGCTATGGAGAGATGCTAATGGCAGAGATGCTATGGAGAGGTGCTAATGGGAGAGATGCTATGGAGAGGAGGTAGTGGGAGAGATGCTGTGGAGGTGCTAATGGGAGAGAAGCTATGGAGAGATGCTAATGGGAGAGATGATATGGAGGGGTGCTAATGGGAGAGATGCTATGGAGAGGTGCTAATGGGAGAGATGCTATGGAGGGGTGCTAATGGGAGAGGAGAGGTGCTAATGGGAGAGATGGAGAGGGTGCTAATGGGAGAGATGCTATGGAGAGGTGCTAATGGGAGAGATGCTATGGAGAGGAGCTAATGGGAGAGATGCTATGGAGAGGAGGTAATGGGAGAGATGCTATGAGATGCTAATGGAGAGATGCTATGGAGAGAGCTAATGGGAGAGATGCTATGGAGGGGTGCTAATGGGAGAGATGCTATGGAGAGATGCTAATGGGAGAGATGCTATGGAGGGGTGCTAATGGGAGAGATGCTATGGAGGGGTGCTAATGGGAGAGATGCTATGGAGGGTGCTAATGGCAGAGATGCTATGGAGGGGTGCTAATGGGAGAGATGCTATGGAGAGGTGCTAATGGGAGAGATGCTATGGAGGGGTGCTAATGGGAGAGATGCTATGGAGGGGTGCTAATGGGAGAGGGTGCTAATGGAGAGGAGCTAATGGGAGAGATGCTATGGAGAGTGCTAATGGGAGAGATGCTATGGAGGGGTGCTAATGGGAGAGATGCTATGGAGGGTGCTAATGGGAGAGATGCTATGGAGGGTGCTAATGGGAGAGATGCTATGGAGGGGTGCTAATGGGAGAGATGCTATGGAGGGTGCTAATGGGAGAGATGCTATGGAGGGGTGCTAATGGGAGAGATGCTATGGAGGGGTGCTAATGGGAGAGATGCTATGGAGAGGTGCTAATGGGAGAGATGGGAGGAGGGGTGCTAATGGGAGAGATGCTATGGAGGGTGCTAATGGGAGAGATGCTATGGAGGGGTGCTAATGGGAGAGATGCTATGGAGGGGTGCTAATGGGGAGAGATGCTAATATGGAGATGGTGCTAATGGGAGAGATGCTATGGAGGTGCTGGGAGAGATGCTAATGGAGGAGCTAATGGGAGAGATGCTATGGAGAGATGCTAATGGGAGAGATGCTATGGAGAGGTGCTAATGGGAGAGATGCTATGGAGAGGAGGTAGTGGGAGAGATGCTGTGGAGGTGTGCTAATGGGAGAGAAGCTATGGAGAGATGCTAATGGGAGAGATGATATGGAGGGGTGCTAATGGGAGAGATGCTATGGAGGTGTGCTAATGGGAGAGAAGCTATGGAGAGATGCTAATGGCAGAGATGCTATGGAGAGGTGCTAATGGGAGAGATGCTATGGAGAGGAGGTAGTGGGAGAGATGCTGTGGAGGTGTGCTAATGGGAGAGAAGCTACGGAGAGATGCTAATGGGAGAGATGATGGAGGGGTGCTAATGGGAGAGATGCTAATGGGAGAGAGAGCTATGGAGAGGTGCTAATGGGAGAGATGGGAGAGATGCTATGGAGAGGCTGCTAATGGGGAGATGCTATGGAGAAGTGCTAATGAAGCAGGAGAGATGCTAATGGCAGAGATGCTATGGAGGGGTGCAAATGGGAGAGATGCTATGGAGAAGTGCTAATGGCAGAGATGTTATGGAGGGGTGCTAATGAGAGAGCTGCTATGGAGAGGCGCTAATGGGAGAGATGCTATGGAGGGGTGCTAATGGCAGAGATACTATGGAGGGGTGCTAATGGGAGAGATGCTATGGAGAGGAGCTAATGGGAGAGATGCTATGGAGAGGAGCTAATGGGAGAGATGCTATGGAGAGGTGCTAATGGGAGAGATGCTATGGAGAGGTGCTAATGGGAGAGATGCTATGGAGGGGTGCTAATGGGAGAGATGCTATGGAGAGAGCTAATGGGAGAGATGCTATGGAGGGGTGCTAATGGGAGAGATGCTATGGAGGGTTGCTAATGGGAGAGATGCTATGGAGGGGTGCTAATGGGAAAGATGCTATGGAGGGGTGCTAATGGGAGAGATGCTATGGAGAGGTGCTAATGGGAGAGATGCTATGGAGGGTGCTAATGGGAGAGAGGCTATGGAGAGGTGCTAATGGCAGAGATACTATGGAGGGGTGCTAATGGGAGGGATGCTATGGAGGGGTGCTAATGGGAGAGATGCTATGGAGGGGTGCTAACGGGAGAGATGCTATGGAGTGGTGCTAATGGGAGAGATGCTATGGAGAGGTGCTAATGGGAGAGATGCTATGGAGGGGTGCTAATGGGAGAGATGCTATGGAGAGGTGCTAATGGGAGAGATGCTATGGAGGGGTGCTAATGGGAGAGATGCTATGGAGGGGTGCTAATGGGAGAGATGCTATGGAGAGGTGCTAATGGGAGAGATGCTATGGAGAGGTGCTAATGGGAGAGATGCACTGAAGCCATCAATCTGTCTCCATTGAATCATCAATTTTAGCAATTAATTGCTGCAGAAAATCATTTTTTACCTCTTTCATTTTTTCAACAATGTCGGGGCGAGATTTTAAATTCCTGATGAGGTGTTCCAGTATTAACTGCAATGGAATGGCAAACTCAATCACACTGATGGTGTGACCATCAATCTTTTTATGGAACCCACCGGTGTGCATGCCAAACACCTCACCATCTACATTAAAGACTGGAGACCCTGATGATCCGTGATAGAAGCAGCCCTTATAGGTAATAACTGAGCTGTCCTCTGCCACAACCTTCAAATTCCCCTTAATCATCTGAATTGTGTTTTGGTTTTTTTTAATAACTTCTGCTCTTTGTTCAGGTGCAATTAAGGAGCAGAAGTCAAATTTTTTTCTTCTTGCCCTCTGGGTGACCAAAGATGCAAACCCCACCCTTCTGAGCAGATGGAAAATATTGTCCCAAAAGCGGTGGGGGGAGATTTTCAAATGTCTCACTGAGCTTCAGTAAAGCATAGTCTAGATAGCCCATCTCTTCATCACGTCCATAAGCCCCAAAAACAACACCTTCAACATTCGAATTGCGCTCTTCTTCATTGCTTGGGTCATAATTGAAATCTACATGAATGTTGATAGCTCTCGGCTCAATGATTTTAACAGGGCACTAATTTTGTGCTTCTCAATCAAATGTCGTTGGTCAGGATGAAGCGATCAAAGAGCAGAAACCCTGTGCCTTTTCCGTTAGTTTCCTTGATTAAAATGTGACAGACCGATTTGCTCATCTCCATCAGGCGCACTCCTGTTTCCACATCCCAGAAGGGCTCAGTGTTCTTCCCAAACTCCTGCATCAGCAGCTCCAGTACTTCTTCATCTGTCTCCAGATTCTCTCTCTTTTTCATAATCTCCAGTGCACCTTCAACCTGGAAAATCAGCTCTTGCAGGAGCTCTTCAGAGCCAGGTATGGGATGATGGTCCCCATGGCAGGGCTTTTTTACCCTTCAATTTTCCTTGCCCAGGGATTAATTTTCTTTTTACACCAACAGGTGGCTTAACTGGCCTCGATTCCTCTGACTCAGGTGTTGGTCTTGCTTGTTCTTGCAAAGGTCCTGCTGCTTGGTCAGCGGGTCTGAACCCAGAATCTGAAGGTCCTGCTGCTTGGTCGGACTCCAGTTTCCCCCTCTTCAGGCGGTATCTTTTTCCATCCAGAGATTCATTAACTTTGTAACACATCTCTACAGTCAGGGAGTCCTCAATGCAGGAGAGCTCACTGCCTTCTCCATACGCGATTTCCTCAAAGCGTCCGTCTCTCACAAGAGCTTCCCTCACAGTCTCCCCTAGATAAGCATATATGCAAAGGTAGGGAATATCCTGATTTCCCATGTTTTTCAAGTGTTTTCTTTTAAAATTAGGCCCCCCAGCTCTGGAAACATAAAAAGTGACCAGTTGTTCAGGTATGGCTGCCATTTTTTCTGGCTCAGGGACAGATATCTTCAGGCTGAGCCTAATAGTGAGCTCTTCGCCTTCTTCTATTAAACAGCAGGGGAAGTGAGAGGCTATATCAGCATGGTGAGGCTTTTTTTCTCACAATTAATATGTCCTTTCCCTATTTTTTTTAACGAGAGATTTAAACTTCTCACTACTCTCGAGTGCTTCCAGCACGGTTTGATTCATCATCCCAGATACAGAGTATGGTCTCTTATTCGGCACAGAGAAAGAAAAATTGCGAGGCTTCCTGTGCTTCTCTCGGTCCTGTTGGCGGAATAGGGTAAAGGAAGGGCGAGGAAAGGGTATTAATTTGAGGTCTAAACACAATTGAGTTTTTTGAAAGTCATCATTTGAGCAACCACACCATGAGCGCTTCAAATCATAAATGTATTCCATGGCAAAACCAAATAATTAATGGCTTGCGGTAAGCAATGTGTCATGTAACTAAATACTGGGGGGGTTATTCACTGGCTTTTCCAGCTGTAATAAAGCTTACCTGGTCATCGAGCACTTCTTTTTTCACTGCCGAATTCATCATGGAGGCCATTTGTCTATGAAAGAAAGAAATGTGCAGGTGTCAGAAGGGCACATTCACAGCCAGTGCATCTGTTATGCGCTTGTACAACTGCATGAGAGAATGTAGAACGTCAGTTTGAAGAGAACTGGGATGGTATGTAAAATGCAAACAGAAACAGAGTGAAGTGATTAGTAAATTCTCCTTTACTAGCATATAGTTGAAAACGGCACAAAGAAAAACATTCACTTCTGGATGAACGTTCATCAGTGTAAATCCACTGACTCGGCCGTTTGTCTTTCTGTTGTGTAAATAAGTATCTACACCCCCTAGAGTGCTAAATGACCGCCCGGCACAGGTCGCGGACACTGGCATCGTTATTGGGGCTTTTCGCACACGATAAAAACTTTGGTAGAAATTTGCTGTACGCATAAGAACCAGACAAATGTCACTGCTGCTGGGTTGTGTAACACTGAGTTGCTTCCGCAGCTCCACTTCAATGTTGGCATTATCCAGATTGGGCGTCAGCCCCCTGTGATCGTCTTTTATTTCTTCTCGCAAAGCGTCTGACAAGACTAACCTCATCAGGCAGCAAACAGGAGCCTGTCAGCAGCGCAACCTGTCCTTCAACCATATGCTCAAATTGGTCGTTTGTTCTGATTTACCCTGATTTACGACCCATAAAAGCATTTCCTAAAATAGCGCCCCTACTGGCAGCAGGAAGGTACTGTTAGAGTTACAGTTTGAGTTAGAGTTACAGTTTCAGTCAGAATTACACTTAAAATTACGGTTTGGGTAAGGGTTAGAGTTTGGGTTACGGTCAGGTTTAGGCTGGGGATTTACTGGCGGCAACGCCGATAATGGAAATCAGATTGTAGTTATTTACATGACCGCTAGAGGTCGCTTAACTCCTAAACGTAATTTTAGGTCGTAAAATAAGCTGCTTGACAAACGACCTTTGCAGGCGTATTTTGTTGGAGGACAGGCTCTTCCGTCATGTAGCAATGCTACCAGGGCAGCAGCTTAGATTCCGTCTTCAGTTATGATCACTGCGGCAAAGGGGCGTTAGATATTCACGCAAATTCTGGTCTCAATTATGCTGATAATTGAATAAAACGACTCCACTGCACCAAAACCACATGCCTTTCTATTTCAGCTTTGGCGGCTCACCTCTGTCTGTAGTGGGCCCCTTGTCACAAAGATGCTTTCACAGTTTTTTGATGACAGTGCCAATACACACATTGTGCTTAGACCAGCGTGTATCCGAAAACATTTTTGAGCATTGATTTCAGCCGTTCTCACTTAAGAAGAACTGCAGCCATTTGGGATAAGCCATCATCTAAGGCACAGCATCAAGATTGGTGTTCAATGTGTTGTGAACTATCACAAGCTAAGTGCCTGTTTTCTTCAATGCACATGGTGTCAGAAGGATACAGCAGTATATTGAGGGCTTGCACTTCTCACACCTTCCCACTAACATTACCGGTGCCATCACACCGGTGTCCCACTATGTTTACGACAAACCCCAATTCCAATGAAGTTGGGACGTTGAGTAAAACACAAATAAAAACAGAATACAATGATTTGCAAATCCTTTTTGACCTTTATTCAATTGAGTACACTACAAAGACAACATATTTATTGCTCAAACTGATAAACTTTATTATTCTTTGGAAACATTCACTCATTTTGAATTTGATGCCTGCAACACATTCCACAAAAGCTGGGACGGGGGCAACAAAAGAATGGGAAAGTTGAGGAATGCTCAAAAAACACCTGTTTGGAACATTGCACAGGTGAACAGGTTAATTGGAAACAGGTGAGTGTCATGATTAGGTATAAAAGGAGCATCCCCGAAAGCTCAGTCATTCACAAGCAAGGATGGGGCGAGGTTCACCACTTTGTGAACAACTGCATGAGCAAATAGTCCAACAGTTTAAGAACAACGTTTCTCAAAGTGCAATTGCAAGGAATTTAAGGATTTTAGTATCTACAGTCCATAATATCATCAAAAGATTCAGAGAATTCAGTGAAGTCCCTACACGTAAGCGGCAAGGCAGAAAATCAACATTGAATGCCCGTGACCTTCAATCCCTCAGGCGGGACTGCATTAAAAACCGACATCATTCTGTAAAGGATATTACCATGTGGGTTCAGGAACACTTCGGAAAGCCATTGTCAGTTAACACAGTTCATCGCTACATCTACAAGTGCATGTTAAAACTCTACCATGCAAAGCAAAAGCCATATATCAACAACACCCAGAAACGCTGCCAGCTTCACTGGGCCCGAGCTCATCTGAGATGGAGTGACGCAAAGTGGAAAAGTGTGCTGTGGTCTGGTGAGTCCACATTTCAAATTGTTTTTGGAAATCATCGACATCATGTACTCCAGGCTAAAGAGGAAAAGGACAATCCAGATTATCAGCGCAAAGTTCAAAAGCCAATCGTACATCAAGCAAAAATGTAGGGCTGGGGCGATTCTGAATCGTTTTTTTTTTTTTTAGGCGTAGTACCACCACCTACTGCCATGGGGCGAACATCCGAGCTTTCCCTTTTCCTTTATTAAACCCGACGCTGGTTGAACGAAAGTGCCAAACATCACAGGGCATGTGAAATGCTTCCCAAAAAAAACTTGACTGACATCAGTATTTTTTGGCGACATGCTGCACGGAGCCAAGTAAAGGACTACAGAATCGTCTCCTATTAACCAATTAGGCTACTCTAAGAAAAATAACCTGTTCCAGTTTACTTGCTTGATTACCAATCAAATCGTGGATGCGTTTACTCTCGAAGTTGAACGAATAGAGCTGTTTAAGACAGCATGTTTGATTGCTGCATTTTGAAATTTAAATGGCCATAGCACAGCACAGCATGAACACGATTGCCATTGCCACGGCATTTCATGCGACTGTGATAATTTATATCTCACATTCACGTTTCATCCGCTTTTCAGAATATTTTCCACCTTGTGTATTTTTTAGACGCTTGAAATCCAGGGCTGAAATTTTGCAGTGATGTTTTTCATGATACTTTTGTACATTTCTAAAAATATCTCATTCACTTATGTCAAATTTGATTGACAGTTTATAAAACATTCTCAAAGGTCTGTCTAAACTGACATGATATTATCATAGATCAAGTCATTATCCATCATAAGGGTGAGTCTGGAGTAATTGTACTGTACAGTTTTTGAGTCAACCCTTTGTGAGTGTGTAATTCATGCAAATGCCTATTTTAGTTATGTTAACTTTGATTGGCAATTTATGAGAAATTAGCAAAGGTCTGCCTAAACTGACAGCATATAATCATAGAGCATCTTATTATCTACATTAGGGGTACCTCTGGAGTGATTTTACTATGTAGTTTTTGAGTTAACCCTTTCTGGGTGTTTTAATGCATGTACATGCTCATTTTAGGTATGTCAATTTTGATTGATAATTTATGAAAACTTATCAAAGGTCTGTCTACACTGACACCATATCATCATAGAACAAGGTATGATCTACCAAAAGGGTAAGTCTGTAGACATTGTACTGCGTGATTTCTTAATTAAACCTTTGTGAATATGTTCATTCATTGCAATACGGACGTGATGTTTTAATTTTTCCAAATTGCTGACAGAGAAAAAGCTCTTCTTCCGCCTTCTGAGGAGAGCAGTCGCACCCTATCTCTGCTCCTGCCTGCGTCTTCTTTCTTTGTCCTGTGTTGTCCTGCTACCCCCTCTTTTTTCTTTTTATTTTTCATTAACCCTTTCTTCCCCCACCTCCCATTCCCCCCATTCCATGAAAAAAATTCCTCACGCTGTTCCCAGCGTGTCGTGTTTATAAACCTGATGTGTATTATGTCTGTGTTATAAATGTTAACTGCAACCTTTAATTTCGAAGAGGAAAGTGGAGTTGGCAGCGCAACGCACGTTGCAGCAGCCCGGAGCACCTTCTCTCCAAACTTAATTTCATTGTTATTCTGTAACAATGACAATAAATTCATCTGAATCTGAATCATTCACTCACACACATGCACGCACGCACACACAAAACCACATGAACTTATCATAAGTTTATAATATTAAAACATTACTTGAATAACGTAGGCCAGATATAACATTCAACATCATGATACAGAAATATAGGCTATAGAGGCGATTAATCTGCATTTGCACGGAAACGAGTGAAACAGACTCGAAGCCTGTCTATCAGTTCATTTTATAATGCTGCAGACTCTCGCTCTTGCAGACTTTACGCGATGACGGAAAAGACGTCACATTACGTACGCCTGAAGTCCGTGAGGGCTCAGTCTGCAAGTCCAGTGGGTGGAGATTTGGATTCAGCCTAATTTAAGCCCTCTTCGGGGAAAGAAAAGGCTGACGCATAGACCGGATACCGGTGCAACAATACTGAGGAAATTACACACTGAGGACAGTGACGAGATTCTCAGATTTTAGAAAACACTGTAATATCCGTACGCTTGGAGGAATTTTCGGAGGATATTTGCAATTAAAAATCTTAAAGATTGAGACACGTTTTAGAGAATTCACTCAGAAGAAGTTCCGTTTGTTAAATGGGAATTGCCTTAAGTTACTCTATGCTTTTCGAAAATATGCCGAATAAAATGCGTTTTTACGTAGTTTCTTCCCCAAAGACAATAAGAACAATAAGATAAACTAGAAATTCAAGGTCAAGTAGTACTCACCTGGTTTGGAATTAAAATAAATTTGTCTTATTGGCGTGTAGTTATCAGCAACTTTTATAGGCTCCTCAGAACAGTTAGAAGC
Organism: Gymnothorax javanicus; assembly: GCA_029692085.1. Classification (NCBI taxonomy): domain Eukaryota; kingdom Metazoa; phylum Chordata; class Actinopteri; order Anguilliformes; family Muraenidae; genus Gymnothorax; species Gymnothorax javanicus. The sequence goes on along the minus strand of JAFJMP010000069.1, from coordinate 1,061 downwards.
TGTCAAATCAAACCAATAAGCTGGACAGGAAATGCTATGCGGTCGCGCCCTAATATACCCTTTCGGTTTAAGGGCGTCAAAAAAAGAGATTTGTAGAGAGCATGAGCACTGGCAGAAGAAAAACTAGAGAACGTTTACAATCCTGCACACTGTAAAATCAAATGTTTAAGTTCTGAATTCTGAACATATTCGTAATACAGGAATATGCAGGAATACAAATATTTTTTTTTCCTCACTCTAACTTTCTTTTCGCCACCGCAACCGATTGAGAAATGGGTACTTCACCTTCAACATGAGTTGGGCTCTTTCCCGTGAATTTTTTTTAAAGTAGGCTTATATTAAAGGTCCCCTATTATGCTATATTTAGCAGTGGCGGGTGGTGGACAGAGAACAAGGAGGGCGTTAAACATGTCTTTAAACTGCTTATTAGTCTTGATCTGTTTTCAGTCAATTTCCCTAGCAAAAGACACTTGAACTCTCCCCTCTCAGGTGTAGCTAATTGTCTTCGTTAAGACGAGAAATCAAACGCACCAGTTGAACGCAAAAAAGAGCGCATTTCAATCTTTTTCAATTAAACAATCATTACGCACAGGTTTGACAACTTTCTTAGGATGTGACAAAATTTAACGCGGAAAATCCATAGTGGTTTTTTTTTTCGTGAAGAGTTGCCTATTAAGGCATGTGAAATTAAACATTTTATAGAATTTATTATTCACTCGCCTAAACATTTCATTATAAGGGAAAATAACATGTTGACCAAGAACAATGATTGAAATCGGGTCACTAATCTCATCCGTTTCAAGGGATGTTTTCCGCCCCCTCGGTTTTCTGTCCACCGCCCGCCACTGGTATGTATGTGTATGTATGTGTATATGTATATCTGGGATAATATTCTGTGGACCGATGAGTCTAAATTGGATCTTTTTGTAATCTATGGGTCTCGTTACATCTGGCGTAAAGGTAACACGGAGTACCACAATAAGAGTATCGTACAAACAGTTTAACACAGTGGTGGTTAGGTGATGGTCTGGGGCTGCTTTAGTGCTTCTGGACCTGGTGAC